>JACGDI010005673.1:99502-113807 GCA_014898725.1 Jacaranda copaia
AAAAAAAAAGGCAAAATTCCTTCTCATGCACATGGCCACTATAGGCACGTGCATCAGCATATATATAATATAGTAATGATCTATGTTAGAAAAAGTAACTTTTGACACTATTTGCATGTGCATGTATAGTAATTAGACTATTAGTGACTAAAAGTTTGGTAATGTTTGTTTATAAATTATGTATTTTGGATTATATGTTTTGGGAGTGGGATTGAGAAATGTGAAATTTGTATTGGAGAATGTGATATATGATTGTTTATAATTTGGGAATAGTAAAAAAATTATTTGAGAAAAATTTGGTATGTTTGTTTACATTTTGGGAGAGAAAAATTCTACTGTAGCAGTCAAATCAATATCTTTTTATTGGGTTTTGAGGGAGTAAATAGATTTTATTAGTATTTTTTATTATGATATAATAATAAAATATTGTGATATATAAATATATGTATATGTGATGGTAATAATTATGATATAAAGAATATGGAGTTTTTAATCATTTGTCAGTTAAATTGCAAGGATACTTGGTTATTTTAAGAACCATTTTGGGAAGAAAAAAAAAAGGCATATGTTTGGTTACATTCTCCCTGAATAAATTTTGTTTTTGGAGAATATAACCAAACATAGCCTTTATATTTGCAAGGATTCATTTGTTTGATTTCATGACTTGGTTGACACTCTTGATATCATATAATTTATGGGTATCAATTTGGGCTAGAACCCATGAGTTCAACCCAATCCACATGGTTTTGGGTGGGGTATGGCTCAATATTTTAAAAATGAATTTGAGCGAGTTGGACTTTACACGGATTGTATCAAATTTGAATTCAAAATGAGTTTTAAGTGAGTTCAAAATGAGTCCATTTAAAAAATTTAATAAATTCAATAAAATTAATTTTGAATTAATAATAAAAAATCTTATTAATTTTAATTTTTTATTTTTGTCAAAGTCTTGTATTTTTTGATTATTAGTAATTTTAAAATTAAAATATACGTCTAGGACTTTGTACAATATTAATAAATTAATTATCTAAAATAAGGTGCATACTATTTGACGTCTTGATTAGCTTATATTTCTGATTTTGAAGCATAACATCGCTCTACAAATTAATACTATTTGTAGTACACAACATATAACAACTAAAAAAAGCATCCACCCGCTTATGAATAATTCATAATTAATTTTATCATGAAAGAAATACTGCTCATAATTAATTTTTAATGCAATTAAATATTATAATATGAATTAATAAAATAAGTATATAATTTAATAACTCATCTTATTATGTTGTAAAATTGTATATTAAATAAAGTGTAGAATGTATATTAATATTACTGTGGTCTTTTGAATTAATTTTTTGGAAAGAATAAATTAAATCAATTTTTTTATTTTCTATTGGAAACATTTCAAACCTAACTCAACCCAAAATTCAACTAATTTTGAACTCAACTGACTTTTAACTCATTTATGTCAACTCATATAGAACCTAACCCATTTTTAACCCAACCCACCTAAGCCCAAATCCAATCCAACCCAACTCACCCATTTGCCACCCATTATAATTCAATTTGATGTCGATGTTGTCTCAATAAAATTGAAAGTCTAAGGCTAAACATAAAAATGAAGCATTTAATATATAATAAAAAATTGATTTTCTAATACACATGTCCTTTAGTAATCATTTCATATTTTATATTAAAAAAAATCCTTGTACAAAACATTATACTTTTAATTTTATTCTTACACATTTTTAAGATGAAAAATTATTTGTTATATTTGTATAATTAATTTCATCTAACATTGTCTTTCAATTGATAGCATAACTAACCCATTTTATCTTACTTGAGACATTGACAGGTTTTATTAGTTTCAATTTTGAAAAACTTATTTCAAAGGAAGGAAAATAAATTAAAGAAATAAAATTTTGATTTATTGTAAAAGAGAATTAACTATAATATTATTTTGTGATCAGTATTGAAAAAGAATGAGTAAGATAGGATTTTGATAAGTACAAAAATAATAATTAAAAGGAGAGTGGAGATTTAGGATAATCAAAAGTAATAAAAGTTAAATCTATACTTTTAATTAATTAGTTTATTGTAAGTTTTACTAATACGGCCTCCAAATTGAAGGCCTTATAATTTTTTTTATGCCTAAGTTGTTTGAAAAAGAAAACATATATACAAGATTTCTAAACTAAAGACCTAATTTTCTTAGGCCTATAATGTAAAACAAAAAATATAAATAGGCCTTATATTTTTATTTTTGATGCTCAAAATATAGAAAAAAAATACATATAGAAGGCCTTCATAATTTAGAGGCCTGAGGCGATTGCCTTTTTTGGGTAAAGGTAAAGCTACCCCTATTTTATGTACAATAAATTTATTAAACTTATCCTTTCAATTGGTGTTTTGTATAGGTACACTTTGTCTTTGTGGTGTTCTGCGCTATTAGTATGTAAAAGTAAATTATATACATAGATTTTTTATTTTTATAGATATCTCAAAAAAGATGGCAAATTTATATTCTTGATTTCGAAGTTAGCAAACTATTTTTATGAAAAATTTCACCACGATGCATAGCTTTGAAAGGTTAGGAAATTATATTTATGAGAATTCACCACAATGAAAAACTATAAAGGTCACACAGTTTCTATCAATATAATGTTGACATACATAATTTTCTGTATAATTGTGCCTAATTATATTATTAAAATTTTATGAAAATTTTCTATTGCTATGCGAAATTTGTCTTTTGTTATTTATCAAGATTATCTTAAAGATGAAATGTTGACAACATATCTTTTTATATTCCTGGAAAGATTATCATATATATGTTTGTTGAATCTTACACTTTAGCATGAGCACATATTCTCAAATTTAGTGCGTTGATTTATGAATGATGACTAAGGAATCTTTCCCTATTTCATCCCTGGCTTTTTTTCCTTTATTGTCTTAGGGGCGTTTGATTTGGAATTTAGATAGTAGTGAAGATTTAAATAGATAGAGATAAGATAAAATTAAATAATATATTAGCTTGTTTGATATATAAGATTGGTGTTATAATTAGGTACAATTATAATTTACCTTAATCTCTAAGCATATTTGATGTGTGAGATTAAATGTTTAAATGATAAAATTATCTTTTAATAGACTAAAGAGATGCCTCATTCATGAATTATTCTATTTTCCTTTTTTATTCCAGTCATTTAATCTTGATATTTTTTTACTTTTTTTTGGTTTGTTTTTCCATTTCCTTTTTATTCCAACCATTTAATCTTATTATTATTATTATTATTATTATTATTATTATTATTATTATTATTATTATTATTATTATTATTCTTTTTGTAGTGTTTGTCGTACGCCATTGGCATTGGAGAAAATAGTTGATGCTGGTAGGTCCTTTATTGGTGCTTGAATGTACCCACAACAAGTGTCGAATCTGTTGAATATTGATTTCAATTAGGTACTAAATCGAAATTCCAAGATGAATGACGGTTGACTTTGGAAGAATTCTATCTTAAAATTATCCGTTCTTGTCAAATTGAAAATTATGCGGTAGTTTTTTAACAACAATATATTAGTCTAACCATAATGCTGTAGATCTTGTCACAACATCATAATCCAACCATAAAGCCAAAAAGAAATATCAGAATATTACAATCCCACAAACCTTAATGGCTTTTACTTTTCAGAAGAACTGGGCAACATACCATTCCTTCAATAAAGTCTTGAGTCCTTATATTTACAATAGTATATTTAATTACCTTGGCAGAGGTAAGACATAGCATATGATTCTCATTCCTCTCCCATAGATTGAGCATCCTCTTTGTATTTATCACCCTTTCATCAATTGTTCCAGGTACAGCAACATTAATAAGCTTATTGCAACTAATAGACACATTTCTAATATGAATATTTCAATCAAAACTCAACATATTTAAGCAAATGAAAACATGGCATATAATGAAAAATGATCACTAGATAAGAACTACATCCTTGGCAATCTCAAAGAGATCATTGGTTGATGTGTCTATGGGAAGGTATCTCTTCTAAAACTCATCTTCGGCCAGATCGTTACTAATGTGTGCCACATATGAAGCCTTCTCTGACTCACTTATCATATGAAGTAGTGCCGAAGTAGTGCTTGAAGCTTTTGACAAAGCTATCACAAAATAATCCATGAAAGAAAAGATGTAATATTTTTGAAATGTGAAATTTTTTATATGTAAATTCAGTTGAAATTCATTGACATAGTGTATTAGTCCTATGCCAAGAAGATATGCAAGCGAAATGCAGATAAAAGTGGAGAAAGCAACTTACAGAATTCACTTTAGTGGGATCAAAATGAGCAATTAACAGTATGATACTTTAAGATTCCTTTTAGAAAAATCCCATGAAGCTTGAAATTTCCCAACTGTATAGTCTAAAATCAAACAATTTCCAAATGGGCAGCGTTGTCAAAAAATACAAGCAAAATCTCAAACTAAATGTGAATACAAAATCAAACAAATTCCAAGTGATTAGTCTAAAATCAATGCCCATTAACAAAAAATGGGCAAATTTCCCCATAAATAATTGCAAAATATCAAAGTAAATATAAATCTAAATAAGAACAAATTCCAAGTGATTCATCTAAATTCAAACAAATTCCTAATGGCTAGAGAGCATAAAACAACCAACAAGTATTAATGTGGATTAAAGAGAGCATTAAACAAATTAAATAGAGCATAAAATAGCCAACAAGTATTAATGCGAGCAAACAAATTCCAATCTGGATTAATGTGGATTCCTAATGGGTAGAAAGCAAACAAATTCCAAATCTCCACGTATAAAAGCTAGAGAAGGAACTCTTAAACTCCAACAATCACATGACTTCAACTCCAATTCCAACCATCACATGACTCCAACTCTTCAAGTATAGCATTATTGACTTCAATTGATTATAGAGAATTCCGTCTACAATTTTAATCTTTGTAGCTAATAACAAGACTAGAGAGGAACAAAATACTGACCTCTGTGCTCATCTTCATCACTCTAATACAACTTTTCTATTCTCCCATCCCATGTTTTATTTATGTCTATGGAAAATTTGTGCAAGTCAAAACCAATAATATTTCTCATGAACCCACAAAGAACAAAAATAGCATCACCAAGAACTTTTTGTAGCTCTAAAATAACCACCACCACTCAATATAGGGAGAAATAAAAATAAAAATAAAAATCCTAACATACCAAAAACTATAACCTAGTGTTTTACTATCAAGAGAGCCCAAGAAGAGAAAGTTTGTACAATACCCTTAAACCCATTAACCTAAGCTACCAACTACTTTCCACACAAATGAAAAGATAAGAGAATGATGCAGAAATACACAACTTCCAAGAAAACACCATAGAGCTAGAGAAATCACCTGTTATGTTTCAAAATAATGAAAAAAGAACTTGAACCTACCATGTACTTGACATGATCAAGAGTTTGTTGTGAAATCTACAGTGAGTATAATATACAACAGGTAGTTATATGAGATACTAGAAATAAAATGAAGTAGTAGCTCTATGAATGTTACAAGCACATTGAAGAGTTTCTAATGCTTAATAAATCTTAGAACTCAACTATAAAATGCATTTTCCATGTGGCTTTGCTTCCTTCGTATTCATTTTTCACTTCCACAAACTCCTCTTAGACACATTCCTGCTCAAGGCAGTAGATGAACGCCATACTTATTGATGGCATATTTATAAAAACTGTACTATGTAATATCTTAATTTCCTCCAACTACAACTATTATCATTTTTGTGCATAAAAAAATGAATAAAAGATTACCAAACTGAAAATTTGGATTAAAGAGAGCATAGACAACCAACAGGTATTAAAGCGAGCAAACAAATTCCAATATGGATTAATGTGGATTCGTAATCGGAAGAGAGCAAACAAATTCCAAATTCCAAATCTCCAAGTATAAAGGATAGAGAACGAACTCTTCAACTCCAACAATCACATGACTCCAACTCTTCAAGTATAACATTATTGACTTCAATCGATTATACTGACAAAAATGAAAATTTCCAAAAAGACTCATGTAACACCATCTAATCCATATAACCACAATCAACACAATAGAGTCCAAAGATCGCATATGAAATCTTGCAATTTAGGGATGCTCACAAAATTGCACTTGTATAGTAGACGCATTCCCATATTATAAGTTCTCAATCAACCAAAAAGTTGTTCCTTTCAACAATATCCACCAAAACTTGGAACAATGCGGAAGAAAGTATTAGCAATCACCTAAATTTTCTACTCGCACATGAAAAATTTAGGAAAAAAGAAATGGTGCCCGCGAGCAAGTATGGTTTGTTGCTCACTATTCCGACAAAAAAACATGGAAAAGTGATTAAACATCAATTTTGTGCTAATTGAGTATGTTAGGTCGCCCAATCCCCAGTGGAAGCCACAAACTAGGGCTCTTTTTTTTGTCGGCAGTGAGGTTTTTGGTTCAAGCTCAACTTTGATTTCACATCTCACATGGGCTTTGTTATTCTATGCTATTGGAGGACAAAAATGAAAAAACTCAATGTAATTTAAGGACGGCAATGACAATTTAGATGGAATAGTGGGGTGCAACCATGAAATTTGAACTGTAGCTAACATAGGCTACAATAACGGGCTAGCCATTAAATCTCCTTGGCCTGCAAAAATAATGTTGGATATCAAACAATGTATTATGGGAGATTGGGAAGCCTTGTTGGGCCTAATAGGAGGTGTCAAACGAGGCCTTAAATTATGGCCTACTCACTTCACTGTATATAGAGAGTGTCTTGAATTTTGAAAGATACACTTTTCGAGTTGTTAGTACTCTTACACACATTTTTATGTATTTTTTTTTTAATTGTATTGTGCTCATCTGGATAGGGCAAGCAAGGTCATCAATTGTGGCCCTAGCTGCTTATTATTATTGTTATCATTATGATCATCATCATCATCATCATCATTGTCATCATATCCTCCTCCTCCTCTTCATTATTATTAACTTTAGTAATAATTAATTAAAGAATTTAAATTTCAAATAAATAGATAATTTAATATTAATTAAAAATATTAATTTTTTATTCTAATCTATTATTTTTTTTAAAATTCTTATTGGACCTTAAATAAAAAATTAATTATTAGATTTATTGAATTAAATATTTTATTTTTAATTAAGAAAAAAATTGAAAGTAAGTGATAAAGTTTTTACATGTTTTAATTTTGTAAAACCTAAAATAAATTTTTAAGCCCATATTTACGATCAAGAAATCAAGTAAAGACAATTAAATTAGGCCCATCAAGGTGCTTTTATATTATTTATTTAAAAAATATTACAAGAGTTTAACAGAATAAACCTTAAGGGTAATAAAGTAGAATAATAAGTAAATGGACTAAATAAACAAAAGACTAGTGAGCCCAATCAATTAAATCCATTAAAATGGGCTTTAGATTCAAGTGGGCTTTAGCCTACTAAAAACTTAAATACTATAAATATCAGCTGTCAAAGTAAATGGGGAGAAAAAATAATTCATTAAAAACCTTAAATTCTAACTCTATGCAAATACGTTTGGAAGCAAGAACCTTTTTAAATTTGCTAACTTTCGAAAATAACCCTGACTCTATTTCTAAATAGCATCACTTAACAAATATTCTTGAAAAGAGGGAATGGGAAGAAAATAAGTAAGGGTTGCACATTGCAGATGTATTAATTTTGCCCAATTGAAGAGTGATACGCATAAAATAATATGATAGTTATTAATTCAAAATTTTCTATTTATCTTGAAATTTATTAAATTTAATTCCAAAAAATAAATAGTTAATTTAGTTAATACTCTAGTATTTATTTTATATCCAAATCAAATATTGACAAGTATCAAAGATGAAGTGTCTACGTTCATGGATAAATCAAATTAAAGATATTTGATATTATCTCTTGATATTTGATATTATTTTATAATATTTGATATTATATCTTGATATTTGATATTATCTTATTAAAGAGATAACCATCAAAGAAGTTCAAGTCATTTTGGAAGTATCATATCAAACATCTACATGAAGGATGTAATCAAAACTCATTCCACAGACAACATGAATCATTGCAAATGAGAGAAATTTAGAAGGAGTCCAGCAATTCTCTCAAGCAATTCAAGGAGACCCATAGCGTTCAAATCATTTTTCACAGAGCTCATCATCCTTTGGCACTTGGTTCGAGATTAAGGCGTGAAGTCATCGAATTGGCATTATTGTCTTTAAATCAAATTTAATGAGTCCACGACATTCTTCGTGGAACTTATAATACTTTGGTGTTTTATTCAAAATTAAAGTGCAAACCCCTTGAATAGGCATTATCTTCTTCAAATAAAATTTAAGGAGATTCATGACATTCAAGTTGTTCTTCGTGGAGCTTATCAAATTTCAAAATCATATTTAAAAGAAAAGAATTAGAGGATTAGATTAGAGATTGAATCCACAATTGATAAGTTTCAATTTCATTTTATTTGTATGAATTTTTCTTGTCTTGTAATTTTATTTATTGCAAAATAAGAAATTTGTACTTATAAATGTTGGCACGCCCAATGGGACTATCTCTATCTCTCATCTCTTTCCTTCATCAAGATTGAAGTATCAAATGACCGCAAACAAGACTACTACATTGAAAATTATTACATCAAATTCCTCAAGTGTTGGAACAAAAAGTGTTGGTGTCATAACAAGAAGTATAACCAAGAAATTTCAATCATATTTGGGGGTGGTTCAATTGCTTGCTATGAAAAAGGTATTGTCACATTTTGTAGATATGAATGAAGATAGTGGAAACTTACTGGAAGAATCTGCACCATCCATTCCCAACTCAACATCAAATTTCTCGAGCATGATGATGGTGATGTTGACAAGTTCTACACCCTTGGAGGAACAAATTCCAAACCTGACAAAGGCAATTGAAGGACTCACGAAGCATGTCCAAGAGTGAAACTTTCAAATGTCCAAATTAAGGAACAAAATAGACAATCTTGATACTAGTTGCATGGTGGAGAAACAAATTGAGATTGAGATAAAGGCTAAACATCCACAAAGAAACAATCAGCCAAAAATGAAAAAACTGCAAATAAAGAATTACAAGTTTCCACTAATGGACTAATTCCCATTGACCAATTGAAGAAGTTTATCATGGGGACTATCAATGACAAGATTGATGAAAGTTTTAAGTTATCTATGACTTACTCCAAGCTATATACTCAAAGAATTGATGATTTGAAAATGCTAATTAGATAACAGCCCCCTAAGTTTTAGCAATTTGATGGTAAGGGTAACCTAAAGCAGCAAGTGATTTATTTTCATTAAGGCTTGTAATAATGCTGGGACATATGGAGATCATCTGGTCAAGCAATTTGTTCGATCATTAAAGGACAATGCTCTTGATTGGTATACTAACTTGGAGGTAGGCTCCATTGATAGTTAGGATAATTAGAGCGAGAATTCCTCACTTACTTCTACAATACTAGAAGGATGGTTGGCATGATTAAACTTACCAATCTTGCTAGTGAAAAAGAAGAACATGTGATTGACTACATAATTGTTGGAGAAATTAAAATCTTAACTACAAAGATCAATTGCCAGATGCTTCAGCAATTGAGAAGTGTATCCAAGGAATGCATTGGAGTTTTTACAGCATACTTCGAGGAATTAAACTAAAAACCTTTGAAGATTTGACTCTTGTAGATAGTATTGAAACAAGCATGAATTTGGATGAACTAGAAGACTAAAGTGATTCTAATGATGATGAAGATGTTAGGGACAATTAATTTTCATCTTCAAATCACACATGCTCCTTGATAAGAGCTTAAATTGTCAATAATGCTTCTAGATATGAGCATAAACTATCTACAATTCTCAAGTCTCTAAGTATTCAAATTCAAGACACAAGTCTTCAAATCTCCAAATTCAAATTTAAGTCTTCAAATCCAAACTCAAGTCTATAAGTCTCTAAAATCGACAAATCATGTCTCAAAGATTTTAAGCCAAGGCTCAAGTCTCTAAGTCTTCAAGTCCCAGACTCAAATGTTTAAGTCTCCAAATCAAAGACTTAAGTTTTCAAGTTTTCAAATTCAAGATCATACCATCAAGTCCCTAAATCCATAACTCGAGTCTCCAAGCATGCAAGTCAAAGGCTCAAGTTTCAAAGTTTTCAAAATTCATAACTCTCTAAATCTCTAAATCCATTACTCAAATCTTTAAATTTCCAAATCATGGACACAAATCTTCAAATTCCAAATGCTCCTTCATAAGAGCTTAAATTGTCAATAAGGCTCTTAGGTATGAATATAAACTATCTAAATATTCAAAAATCCCCATATGCTCCTTGATAAGAGCTTAAACTATCAATAATGCTCCTAGATACAAACACAAACTATCTAAAAATTTTAAGTTAAAGTCTCCCCATATTTTCTTTGATAAGAGTGTAAACTGTCTATTAAATCAAACTTAAGTAAATTCCTTAACATGAGTACAAATGATCAATCAAATTCAAATGGACTTCTTGAGACGAGTATAAAATGTCTATTCAAGTTAAATATGCTCCCTGATGCACGAGACTAAACTGCATGTTACTCTTAGTTCGTAGGAGTATAAATTGTGTATGGCAATCCCCCTCAAAAGGATGTTTACTTTAAACTGTATTATGATTTGATCTATTTATTTGGTTTATAGGTAGATGAGAGGGCTTCATCATAAAATCTCCTAGTATTAGCAATCCACAAAGTCCATGAAGATTCTGTAAAAAGATATAGTTCTTGACAACAGTGTGCAACGTGTTTGTAGAAGGGCTATGTAGCTTAAGGAATGCTTAGAGGATTTGTTATCATAGACACATTTGGAAAAATGGAGAGAAAAAGGAAAAAAATTGAAATACTTCAAGTCTTGCATCTTTCGTGGATGATTGACGCTTCTTTCATCAAGCGTTGAATTGGGGGCATTTGTAGACATATTAATTTTGCCAAATTGGAGAGTGGCACGTATAAAATAATATGCTAAATATTAATTCAAAATTTTCTATTTATCTTGGAATTTATTAAATTTAATTTCAAAAGATAACTAGTTAACTTTAATTAATACTCTAGTATTTATATTATGCTCAAATTAAATATTGATAAATGTTAGAAATGAAGTGTCTATATCTATGGATTAATCAAACCAAAGATATTTGATATTATCTATTGGCATATGATATTATTTCTTGAGATTTGATATTATCTCTTAATATTTGATATTATCTTATCAAATAAATAACTATCAAATAAGTTCAAATCAACCTGGAAGTCTCCCATCAAGCGTATATATAAATGAGTTAATCGAAGCTCATTTCACAGACACCACAAATCCTAGCAAGTGAGAGAAACTTTGAAAAAATCCAGCAATTCTATCAAGCAATTCAAGGAAATCCACAACGTTCAAGGTATTCTTTACGAAGCTCATCATACTTTGGGGCTTGATTTGAGATTAAGGTGCAAATCCCTTGAATTGCCAATATTTTTTTCAAATCAAATTTAAGGAGATATATGATGTTCTTCATGGAGCTCATAATACTTTGGCATTTGATTCAAGAGGTGTGAAGCCCTCAAATTAGCGCTATTTTCTTCAAATAAAAATTAAGGAGATCCATGACATTCACGACGTTCTTTGCGAAACTCATCAAATTTTAATATTGTATTTAGAAGGGAAAAATCAAAGGATTAGAGTAGAGATTAAATCCACAATTGATAAATTTTAATTTTATTTTATTTGTATGATTTTTGTCTTATCCTGTAATTTTATTTATTACAGAACAAGACAAATTTGGCTTATTTAAGTTGCACTGGGTGTGCCAAAATTTATAAGTGCAAATTTCTTGTTTTGCAATAAATAAAATTGCAAGACAAGAAAAATTCATACAAATAAAATAAAATTAAAACTTACCAATTTTGGATTCAATTTTTAATCCAATCATCTGATTCTTTCTTTCTAAATATGATCTTAAAATTTGATAAGTTCCATGAAGAATATTGTGAATATCTTTAAATTTGATTTGAAGAAAATAACGCTAATTTAAGGGCTTCGCATCTTAATCTTGAATCAAACACCAAAGTACTGTGAGCTTTGTGAAGAACATCGTGGATCTCCTTAAATTTGATTTGAAGAAAATAATGCTAATTTTAGGATTTTGCACCTTATTCTCGAATCAAGAGCCAAAGTATGATGAGTTCCGTAAAGGATGTCTTGAATGCTATGGATCTCTTTGAATTGCTTGAGAGAATTACTGGACTCCTTCAAAGTTTCTCTCATTTACTATGATTTGTCTTGTCTGTGGAATGAGTTTTGGTTACCCCATTTATATAGATACTTGATGAAAGACTTTCATATTGATTTGAACTTCTTTAATGGTTATCTCTTTGATAAAATAATATCAAATATCAAGAGATAATATCATATATCAATAAATAATATCAAATATCTTTAATTTGATTGGTTCATAGATGTAGACACTTCATTTTTGACACTTGTCAATATTTGATTTGAGTATAAAATAAATATTAGAATATTAATTAAAATTAACTATTTATTTTTTGAAATTAAATTTAATAAATTTTAAGATAAATAGAAATTTTTGAATTAATAACTAGTATATTATTTTATATGTGTCACTCTCCAATTGGACAAAATTAATACGTCTACACACATTATTCTCATTATTATTATTTTCTTTTTCATGAAATCTTGAAGTAATGAGATAAAGAGCTTACAAAAGTTATACGAATCCTAGATTAGGAAATTTCCTTTACAAAGGGTGTAAAAAAGGGATAAAGCCAAGAACCTAAATCTCCAAAAAACTTTATATTCAAATCAATTTTCTAAAGGGCTATGGTTTTTTGTTTTAATTATTAGTTTTCAAATATTCACATGCCCATTGCATTCTATAGGGGTGTTAAAAAAAAAAAATTGAAACCGACTGAAAGCTAAACTGAATCAAACCAGTTTTTGATTATTCATTTAAAAAAAATAGTTTTTTTGGTTTCTTTAATTTTTTTATCTAGTTAATCGAAACCGAAACCAAACCAAAACTGCATTGAAAAAAAAATTGATTTGATTCAATTAACCAAACAAAAAAAATCAAAAAATCGAAAAACCAAAAAATTTTATATATAAAATTTTATTGTTCAATCACTACTAGTTTTAGTTTTTTTTCACATTTCTTATTAAATTTTTTAAGTCTAACATAAATAAATCTAAAATTTCAAATAATGTAAATGTTAATTTATTTTGAAAATTTTAGGATAAATAAAAGGAATTTTTGATAAGATGAGTGATGTTGCTTTGAGCTGGAGGGTCAAGTACTCCTAGCCGAGAGGGCCCCGGCTAAGGCACTCTGACACTCAAGTTAGTTCCGGTAGATCGAAGAATAGAGATAGAATATAGTGAATAGTATAAATGGCATTGCCTTGAGCGTGGTTTGGTCTACAGTATTTATAGCTTTGTTCAGGAATGATTTTACCCAAATACCCTTATCAGGTGTACTGGCTTTGTCCCATGCTAGGGGGTTGAAAGTCATTCTAGATTCTAGTGTTGTGCCAGGTGGCTAACTCTCCTATTTTCCCAGATAATCATGCCAGCAGGGGCATATGACTGCCAAAGTTGGTTGCAGAGTTGTCAGAGTTGTTGGTAGCAGTTGCACCAGCTGCCACGTATCATCAGAGTGTGCTCGACACGTTAGGTAAACATGCCTATTGGGGATCCATGTGAACACCGGAGGTTGATTTATGTCGACCAGACTCGAATGCTCGAAGTCCTGGGGTGGTCCTTAGGTCGATACAGGTCGACCACAGACATTACCCAGTGAGGTCGATACTGGTCGATCAAATAAATGTACACTTGGGCCTCATGGGCTATCTTGTTTGATGTTGGGCCTATTAGGCTATCCTATATCATGAGTCCCCCCAACTTTTGGTCTTGATTGAGCTTGTCGATGAGAAAGGGCAGGGAGTTTACATTCAAGCATAGCAAGTAATACACTCGATCAGGGTTTCTGATCTTTCAACCCAAAATTTTGAAATTCTAACCCGAGGTTTTGAAATATTGACTAGGGTCTGAGGCGGTTTCTTTGCATTTAATGCGGCTATCAGTGCATCGGATATGAAGTGTGCAAAATACGAAGCGTTTGGGATACAAAGCATACGGGACAGGCTGTCATGATGGCAGTTACACAGTTTTCCATGCACGATTGCCTATAAATAGAGAGGAGTC
>JACGDI010005673.1:115246-136429 GCA_014898725.1 Jacaranda copaia
ATTCAAGTGATTTTAGGCTTGAGATCTGCAACCACGAACACACGTCAACTAGCCAAGAGGACCTCGACTAAGGCACTCCGACGCTCAAGTTAGTTCCGATAGATCAAAGAATAGAGATATAATATAGTGAATAGTATAAATGACATTGCCTTGAGCGTAGTTTGGCCTGCAGTATTTATAGCTTTGTTCGATTGTGATTTTACCCAAGTACCCTTATCAGGTGTACTGGCTTTGTTCCATGCTAGGGGGTTGAAAGTCATTCTAGATTTTGGTGCTGTGCTAGGTGGCTAAATCTCATATTTTCCCAGATAATCGTGCCAGCAGGGGCACATGACTGCCAAAGTTGTTGGCAGATTTGTCAGAGTTGTTGGCAGCAGTTGCACCAGTTGCACCAGTTGCCACGTGTCATCGGAGTGTGCTCAACACATCAGATAAACATGCCCGTTGGGGATCCGTGTGAACACCGGAGGTTGATTTATGTTGACCAGACTCGAATGCTCGAAGTCCTGGGGTGGTCCTTAGGTTGATATAGGTCGACCACAGGCCTTACCTAGTGAAATCGATATTGGTTGACCAAATAAATGTACACTTGAGCCTCATGGGCTGTCTTGTTTGATGTTGGGCCTGTTAGACCTATTGGGCTATTCCATATCAATGAGATAATTGAGAAAAAAATAAAGTAAAATTGGAGAAAAGAAAATAAAACTATATGATCTTTATTTTATAAAATATAATTTATTTTATCATTTTATTACGAAATATATCAAAATAGTTATTATAAATCCTATGTTTTATAAATAATATAGATATTAATATATGACATATAAAAACATGAATAATTATGATACAAAGAGACAAAAGAATGATATTTTTTCTAAACTCAAACGGTACAATTACATAATTTTTTATTATACAAACCAATACACATTACATATAAAAAATAGATGATTATGATTCAAACAACAAAAAATATTATATAAAAACAAAAGTAAAAATTTTCTTTTAATTAATTAAACTTATATATATTATAGGGTGTGTTGATGAGAAAAATTGAAAATTTAACTTAAATTACAAACTAATGGATAAGAGATTGAATCTTATTCGGCTGTTCTTATGGTAGTACTAGTAGTATATTGTATCTGTTGGCCAATAAATATTTTATTTATATTATTATAAAAATAAAGACAATTTTATATATAAAATATAAGTTATTTTATTCATAGACACAATCTGTCCTTTTAATTATTCTAACAACAAAAATTGACAATATAATTTAAAGGATAAATTGGAGAATTTAACATAAAAAAGATAGTTTGAATACAAATTTTATCAATATTTCAAAATTGTCCTTTAAAAATGATGATTTAATAAGGTTATAATTGTATTTTTTACAAAATTTACAAATCCGCAATCTATATTATGATGTCATTGGATTAATTAGCTATTTAATTATAGTAGATAGAGTTTAAGATTTGGTCTTAACAGTTAATGTTTGAATATGCAAAAATCTCGTGTATCTATCTTGGTGATTATAAGCTAGCAATTTTAGTACATTTAATGTGTTTACTAAAATTTTTATAGCATAAAATAATTAAAATATTTATTTATCTTCTTAAATTTATACTATTTTAAATGTATTTGTTTAGAATAGATAAATTATAATTTTATCAAAATAAACATTTTAAATATACAAAAAAAGTAATCTAAATCAATATTTTCATCTAAAAAAATATTTTTATCAATATATTTTTTTCAAATAAATATTTTGGTACTAAAAGAATAAGTAACCCAATTTAAATTTTTAATTAAAAAAATTTACTTTTATCACATTTTTTTTACAAAAAAAAAAAGTTTTTTTTCCTCCCTGATTCGGTTTCGATTTTTAACCGAAATCAAAAAAATTGATATCGATTGTGACTAGTTTTGTTTTGATTTTAATCAAAATTGAACCGAATAGGTTTGGTTCGGTTTCAGTTTTGGTTTTTACAAAATCAAAAATTTCGATTAACCGACCAAATTGTTTAGTTTGATCGATTTTAACCAAATGAACACCCCTAACTATTCATACTATTAATAAAATGCTTATTTTTTAATTATATTTTAAGTATTTTTTTTTCTAAAATATTATCTTTTTTATTTTTTAATTTTCATAACTATAAAATAATCTCCATCTCACTAATACTACTTAACAATTCCACAATTATTGATAAACATTATATATATTGCTACTTATCTACAACCTTTTCCATATTTTAATTTTTAATGTAGATTTATTCTCTTCCGTCTATGTTATTTTATTATTTTTATATAGTATTAAATGCACAAACATTGAATATATAATAGTTGCTATTAAAGTTGAAAGAGGTAAATAATACTTTAATCAATCAATAAATAGTAAATTTTTAGTGCGTCATGTTAATTATTAAACTGAAAAAGTTCCATTTAGTAATAGATGTAATTCTATAATTGGTTTATAAAATAATAGAAGTAATAAAATATAAATTTTATAATGATTAGTTTTCTATAAGTCTAAACAAAACAAAAATTGCACAAATAGATACTTTATTGACACAGTAATAAAAATATGAAGTATTAATTTATTTTTCTAAGAATATATTTAAAGTGATATTTAGGTTATATATACATAATCCGACGATCATAGGATATGTTATAAGCTTTAACAAAGAATATAATATAGATTTCGACGAATATTTTTTCTTAGTTTTCCCCATTTCCTTTATTTTTAATGTTATCAATGCTTTTTATTTTTATGGTATGATAAATGGCCAGCATCTTAATCAAATTTCTTATTATTAATGGTAAATATTGCTCAAACTATTTGTGCTCAATAAAATATCAAATTTAGATTTGAAGAAAGAAGAAAAATATTTTATTTGCATAGAAATTAACTATGCGCATAGTTAATAATTGGAATATTTTAGTATTAATATCTTTATAGAAAAAACCTTATAAATTCCCTAAAAACACATAATTAAAAATTTATTTCTCCCCCGCCGTACGTGTTGACCATGCAGGGGATATATAATAGGAAACCAACAATTCCATTCTACCCCTTTTACCATTTGGAGAAGTTGGAGGTCGTTGAAAACCTCCGACCCCTTTCTCCATTTCTTCTCGTTAATCCCTAATTCAAATTTCTCGGTCAGACCCATTTCAATTTTCAATCCTTTTATTGATCGTTCAAATCCAAAACAAATTATTCATTTATTGTTTCGATTCAATTAGCAAATCCCAATCAATTGTGAATTTTTCGTCCCTTGCGAAGGAATTGAGGGCTATAATTGTCTTGAAAGGACTGAGAGGGAATGGGCCCGATGTCCAAGCGAATGATGCCGGTTTGCGACAGCCTCTGCGTCTGTTGCCCAGCAATGCGGCCCAGATCGCGGCACCCTGTTAAGCGCTACAAAAAGCTCTTGGCAGATATATTTCCTAGAAACGTGGTTTGTTTCATCTTACTTGTGTTGCTATTAAATTATTGATCTATTTTTTGTTTAGGAGTGATGCAGTTTATAGTTTATTATTTGGTTATAGAGATTACATCATTAATTATTTTGATATGTTTGTCTATGGTAGGTCTATGGTTTTGGAGATCCTCCCGTTCTTTTAATACATTGTTATATTTGTTCTCAATTTTGTTGAATTATATAAGGGGATGAAGGTTTTTGCTAATACTCCCTAGGAGCTGGATTGCACCCAGAAATTCTGATCAATGGTATCAAAGAGTTACGCATTAATGCGAACATGCATACTAAGATATGCACCCGCTGCATGATTCTTTCATTTGGATAATGCCAGCTATGCAATTTTTTTTTATGTATTTTTAAGAGAGTAAAACATGCGTATTTGCTTTTTGACTTATGTTTTTCCTACCTACCTAAGTTACGCATTTGACCAGCATAGTTTCTGTTGATTTTGTTCTTTCAAGACTTAGTGGCTAGAAAGAGTAAAGACTTGCTGTTAAAAGATATATATCTAGTTGAGTTTTTTAGCTGACTCCACTGGACAGGATGTTCCTCTGCTTAGCTGGGAGTTTTCTAATTCTAGTGCTATTCATATGTGACCTTGTATCAAATTGTGAAGTTTGATGATAGGTATAAATGGAGGTCACAAGCTCTAAAGCACACGCATGGAAGTTTGTTAAGAACAAAACATTTACTTAGTTTGGTTGACAAACTTTAGAGTAACATGTGAAGACTGCAAAAAATTTTCAAACAGATCGACATATAAGTTTGAGCAGGAGTCTTTCTCAAACTCCTTTATATGTGAAGAAAAAAAATCTCTGCTGGCTAGGTGTTTCACCTTTGGCTTAGGAAAACATATTTACTCATTGCCCAAAAAGTATAGATCATGTTCCAGTTAAAGCCCTTACTCAAATTATTCTATCTTCCTCTGCTCAATCTTAGCTAGTCAGATATGAGAAAGATATACCTAATCTTAGACTCTGGCTTGGTTGTAGCAGGCTGAATCTTCTTCTCTTGAAGAAAATGGCCCAGTGAGTTCTTGATCATACGTCACTGCTCTTCTGGACACTCCAACTTGGGGCCTCCAAATTGCTCTAGAAAATAGCATTGGCATGGAGGCTGAGGCATTTTCCTATCCCTTTCATTTTAGTTTCAGTGAAATGTGGTCATCATCTATCCACGAGAAAGAAGAAATGTCTCCTCCTTGAATACCAGTATCTATGCAGAAGGAGAACAAATTACCAATCATGAAATGAAAAGAATAATAAGCAAAAGAAGTGAGAAACAGAAAGATGGCAGTAGGCATCCAAACAAATTTATACCCTTCATCTTGCTGTAATAAAATTTATAAAATTGAAATAGACGATCGCACATCTTGCAAAGTACTCTGTTAAGATTAAAAACCTCAGTTTTGAAGTTGAAACTTAAACACCACTACAATAATGCATGAAAACTGTAAAAAACTTGGTATTTCAAGTTCTCAATTGTTTATCTATGAGGTCTAATATCATATATGTAGAATAACCTTGATAAATTATATCTGCTGTAAGTTTTAAGGAGGCTGGATGACTAAAAAAATCTAGCAAGGGTTGGATATGATCATGGCCTACTTTTGAAGGATTGTGGTTCGAAATTCAGTTCTCTTTGTGGGCTATGAAGATAGTAATATACTTTCTTATGAAGTTGGGAGGAATGAATTATAGGATTTCATTTTTATGAGCAGAAGAAAAACTTAAAGTACTGAAATTCCGACAAACAGAATGAATCATATTGGAAAATTTGGATAAGGAAAGAGAGAGAAGGAAGAGAATGGAAGAGAATGCTTCACCCTAGCTAGAGTACGGGAAACTAAACAAGGCCTGGTGTGGAATTGTGCAATGATCAACTATGCAGCCCTTTAGTCATTAAGTATTATACTTTCTATAAATTACTAATACTGCAAAACCTTATAGGATTTGAGATGCTCATATAGAAATTCATTTAGTTTCTTGTCAAACTAACACCAATGACTTTAAATATACATTTTTGCTGTTAAGTGATGAAAGCACCTTCTGAATTTTCCATGAATATATGATTTTGTTGAAATGCCAGAACAATCATGCCCTAAAAGTACTTCAATACTTCATATTAAAGATAACTTACTAATACTTTAATGACCAGGACCAACTTGGCAACGAAAATTCTTTCTTTACCATTAAAGTTTATTTTTAAGTTTTGTGATGTTGAGGTATGAAAATTGTTGCCTGATTCTTGAATTGGCAAGAACAACTTACATAAATTTTATACGTTGTACAAGCAATGATGACTAATCAGGGTAGCCAACTTTTTTCTTGTATCATGGTCTCTAGGATGGTGAAGTCAATTGTTCGATCATATTGAATTCATTCTTTCAAAATAACATCCCTACAGCAATTGATGAGCATTTGAGCTGTTTGGTGTTATCTTTTCATTCTTCAGGGTTTGAACATTAGCTTAAATATTTGTTGCATCGATGGACAACAATGGACTTTTCTTCACCACAATGCTATTTTTTTGGGAAATTGTGTGACAAAATTATCTTCTCTCAGAAGTGTTTCAACTGCAATGGCTTGGTTGCTTCCATTAGGAAGTGCAATTTATTATTTGCAATATAAGTGGTATTCAACTAGGTACTCATTTTTGGTTGATGAAAAGTAAAATTAGTGTCACATGTAGTCTATAGAGTCCATATTCTGACTGAAACCCCAAATATTGAGTTGATGATCTCATTTATAATATGTTATTTTCAATTCACTCAAGCAACTTTGCTTCTCCCATTTTTCGCTTATTGTTGTCAGTTAACTCATAGTTATATTTTTCATAAATTTTCTACACTTGGCATTCCTTGGTACAACTACATAGGAATCTTGCAGGTGTTTTTTTATATAATCACTAACTTCAAGAAAATAGTAATTGGTTGGCGATCATGTATTGTAGATAACACACTCATTTGAGGGTTTCTCTATCTTTATTTCACTCGTTCTATCTCTTACTTTTGACAGGAGGAAGAACCTAATGATCGAAAAATCAGTAAATTGTGTGAGTATGCTTCAAAGAATCCTCTACGAGTACCCAAGGTTAGGTTTCTTTAATTAGGTCCTATGCATATGATTAGGAGTTTTCCTATACTTGCACTTTTATCACTATCTCTTCAGATTGAACGCAGTATTTGTCATGCCTTTTCTTCCCCCTGGACAAAATAATATATGTTCAAATTCAAATGTAAAAATGTTGAATTTTTGTGATGCTAATATGCACTAGGAAGTTGTTGTCCATTATTTTGAACTCTTACACCGTACCACTACATTAGGTTGCATTTGGATGTTCATTAATATCATACGTCTTTAGATTTTCTTTTCTTGGTTTGTGTTAGTTGTTTGATTGCACTAATTGAGCTACGTCAAGTCTTTGATTTTTTTGAACTTACTCTGTCTTTTTCCTCACAGGCTTGGTTTAAAGTTGGAAATGTCCTTATTGTCTTGTATATCTTTCTGCCTTCCTTCATGATTTTGTTTTACAATGGCTGTTGTCATGAACTTGAAATAGTAATCACATTCCCAAGCCGTCCCCCTCTCCCCCTTCCTCTAGTAGCAAGATGGGGGCTACTTTAATATACCTTCTTCAGCAGTTCTGATACTGTTCCTTTTGTTTAATGGTCACCACTTAATCATGACTGCCTATTCTTACATAGTATCCATTAATTCATTTGATCAATCTTCAATCTCACTAGGAGGTATGTGTGCCCATCAAACCATTTGGTCCGTATGTCCAATTGTGTGGATTAGTTTTCAATATAAGCTAATATTCATGTTTCTTTTCTAATCCTGATTGATACAAGAGTTTTGATAATCGCTTCAAATATTTTATTAAGACTAACCTATTCTTTTTAAATCCCGTTTGATGTTGGAGTTTTGATAATCATTTTGGATATTCTATTAAGACCTTCAATGATGAAGAGTTTTTTGTTAACTAAGCATATAGATCAGGCAATTAATAAAACCCTATACCTATGAATTACTCATCCTCACTTTTCACGTAGTTTTGTTATTCTTGAGACAGGCGTCCATTCTTTGAACATAAGGAATAATTTGCATGAGCATTCCCTCTGCAGTTAACTATGACAGAGTTCTTTGATTTACTCTCACTGGCTACTAAGTGATCTTCATTTTGATGAACAATTCTTTCAAATTTTGACTTTAATTCTGTACACTTGAAGTCTCCCTAAATATGACATGTTGCATGCCTGCCTCGACTACCTGGTCTTTTTCCTGGCTGGTTTCTCCTCTCCTTTGAGAGTTCAAGATATCGTTGGGCTTTCTCAGAACAATATTTTATATTTGGCATTGTTTGCTTCACCCTTTTATTTAAGGATGAAATAAAATACTTGATTAATTATGCCTTGAAGAAACATATATTTGTACTACTATCAACCTCCTCCTTGAGGGCAGAGGTGCAAGCTGATTACTCTTGTACTCCAATTGACTTTTAGAAATGCATTTTTATTGGTTTTCTGAATTCATATGCCTTTACAGGGCATCACGCTGAACGTTCGGTAAAGTGGTTATAGTAAAATATGAGGCACATGGTACAGTCTAGCACTCAATACATAGCTGGTTTCATTTATATATATATCTTGGAGCTTTATAATCTGAACATAATTTTCAATGGAATACCTGTAGAAATATGCTACATAAATTTGTTAATAGAAGGCTGAGAGGCTAATTTCAATTTCTTATTAGACAGAACTTGTGTTTTGGGCCCCATTACAGCTTACAAGAAGAATTACATCAGAGATTAAAGGATTGACATATCTACATTGGTTGTTAGCTACTTTGTGTTAGCTATGTTAATCATTACAATATTGAAATACTTAATTGACTTTTGAGTTTCTTGTTTATTACCATGCAAGCATGCCGCCTTTTCCATTTTACAGTTGAAATGCTTTATGTTCTAAATGGCACAAACTATCTTAGAAAACTAGTAATGACCTTTCATGGTTTACTGACTAGATTACAAGTTTACTTGAGGAAAGGTGTTATCGGGAAATGAGAAATGAAAATATCATGTGTGTAAAAGTTGTCTTGTGTATCTACCAGAAGTTGGTCATGTCTTGCCAGCAGCAAATGTAAGTTCAATTGTCCCTGTACATTTAATTGAGTTGTTGTGCAGTGGTCTCATCTTTACTTTACTGGTCTGTAGTTAATATTACAACATTTTCTAGTTTAATTTGAATAATGAGGTGCTAAATTGACTCAGCCAGGCATATCATGAAGCTGTTTCATCAAGTTATGTGTTACTGTTGAAGAATTTTTTAATACTAATCTGGATGCGCGACCATTGCCACAGGGGCATCAACTCTCAGTTTTCTTTTTAAAACAATATTTTAAATGCTAGGAATTACTTTTCTCAGCAATTACTTTTTATTGGTTCTATCATTTTGCAAGCTTTGTACCATAAAGTGAAGCACATGATGATATTATCTGCTTCCAGGATAAGCCTGTTTTCTATTGTAAGAGTTAATGTTTTGCTGACATCCCCGGTTGTGAGAGATAAGACATCTTACAATTTATGCTACAGCTTCTCAAAATTCTGATCAAGGGCTTCCGAGACTAAAGTCAAATTCCCTTTTTCTTTTTAATTTTTTTAAAAATCTTCAGGAAAATAAGTTCATCATCCTATTTGGTCAATGTATATTGTTGATACAATGTATCAATCCTATTGGATCAATATATGTTGTTGATACAACATATGGATGTAGTTCAGTTTCATAGACCTTTAGTCAAAGCTGTGAAAAAACAACCAATCTTCTGATATTGATGCATATAAATGTTCATTTTAATGTCATTCGTCTGGTTTCCTGGTGACAAGAAAAAGCATCATCATCACTCAATAAAAGCATATATAACTGTGTTATGAGAAATAATATTCATAGCATAAAATGATAAGATCTTATGTAATTTTTAGAATTTGAAGTCTAAGTCTCTACTTTGTGATTGCAATCTTTCATTAGCGCTATAGAAGATAATGTCAACCTCATTTTGACATCTTGAAGTAAATTGTTAATGATGTCATAGTTTTATTTCGTTGTATATATACTCTAAGTTTGGATAATAGCACCAAGTATTGGTGGCAGGCCATTGTTTGCTGGCAGTTTTCTCAATATTATACAAATTTTGCTGGATCAAACAAGGCATGATGAGATTCAAATTATTGGCTGCCAATCTCTTTTTGACTTTATAAATAACCAGGTACTGTTCATCATTCTTTTTGTCATTTTCACTACTTGCATTTATGTGACTTGGCTGATGTGATATTATTTGTTTGTTTAGAAGGATGGTACCTATACATTTAACTTGGAAGGTTTGATTCCAAAACTCTGTGTTCTTGCTCAAGAGAGGGGTGGTGATGAAAGGATGTTGCGTCTACGTTGTGCTGGGCTGCAGGCGCTCTCTTCTATAGTAAGCTGCTGCATTTGTATAGATTTAGTTCTCTATCAAGCATCAACCAGCAAAGAAATGAACTTTATTATTATTGTTGTTGTTATTTTTTCCTTCTTCTTCTTGCAAGAGTATTATACTGACTACAGAATACTATCCCTTCTTTCTGCACCTTGCCCATTTGTTTGTTTCCACCAGGACACTTTTGAATGCCATTTTGTGATAACTTTTTAGCAATCTATTTCTGTGGCTCTGTGAGTTCAGCAACAGCTTAAGCTTACCATGTACTCCCTGCATCCACTTTTGAATATCTCTATTGGAATTTGAGCAAAGATTTATATGAAAATTGAAAACTGATGCAGTTGTGCATCTTTACATAATTCTGTCAAAAGTTGTAGTGGTTAAAGATTGTGTCAGTCACATCACGCAGTTTAATCGAAGGAATTTTCGAAAAGTAAATTGCTATATTAAGAAATGGTATTCAAACGTATATCAGAGTGCATAATAATTGAAGGTTGGAACTCTTATTAGTTTCTCGCCTACCTCGTCTCTGTATCCAATAATTTATTTGGCTTTTGACAACACTGGCGTACTCTAACAAAATACCTGTGCATTATACCATCACAACTCTGTTACTGATAAAATGTTGTAAGGATTTCACATGCTTTATATAATTATAATGAATAATTGTCTTTGCTGATGCACCAGTTTTGCGAGAAGTACACAAATTAAGCTTATAGGGCTTCTTTCTTTGGCTCAAATACTTCATCTATGTTGATAAAATTTCTATGTTATTAGCTACCAGTAAATGATTAGCTTGTCAGCATTCTGAATGCTGTAAAAATGGTATCTTCACAGAGCTTTTCCTCTTAGTTGTGTTGCATCCTTGAGGGCCTTGAACAATTACAAAAATTTGATCTGTCGGGAAATCTAAAGCTTCTGGAAATTTCTGCTTGAAAAATTCCATTGCATTTTGTATTACTTGATGTATGCTTGAATGTCTGCCATTCTTTTATGTGTTCTCACATTATGGTATTCATATTCTGATTCTCCTTTCTGCTAAATGAAACTCATTGTATGATAATTTTCCTGAATTTTTCATGGGCAGATTTGGTTCATGGGTGAATTCTGTCACATCTCAACTGACTTTGACGATGTAAGCTTTTCCTAGATTATTTTTGATTTATTACTGATGCTGTGGCATGCCCTTAGAATTAACGTAGACTTCTAGAATGTCTGATCTTTCCTTTGACACATGTCTGTTTTATGAGGCTTTCTCAGTGATTGGTTAATAGGGAATAATTATATCCATTGGAATTTGTGGTATACATCATGTCTGACAACTTTTTATTCATGGGATAACTAATGTTTTCAGATTATGCATTTCACACCTATCATTGGTTCCTTTTGGGTTTGCGTGGCATCGTAAGGGTTACTTAGGAAGAGCTACATAAGTGTCTTTGGGGGTTGATAAATCTGATTTTAAAGCTAAAAGTACTTTGTTTACTTGATATTTTGGCATTTGTATCCACTTCAAATTGTGCACTCATGGATTGATTTTGCAAGATAATGGAAAATTTTAAAGGAAGAGCTTGGGTTGTACACTGCTTGCCTACTTATGCTCTCTCCTCTCTGGCTTTCCCTAAGTTCTTCTTAGATGAAAGAACTCATGTTAGGTTTGAACTTTCATGTCAGCCATTTCCTATCTTCTCGTAAGGTTTATTATTTGTTACTTTGCTGCTCTATAATTATTTCTTGTTTGTCAAAAGATCAGGTTGTTTCTGCAGTCCTGGAAAATTGTCAAGATGCTGATAAGGAGACCAATTGTCCAAATAACAGTAATCAAGATTCCCAGAAAAATTATGATCAAGAAGAGCATAAAGTTGAAAACCAAATTCCTCTATCGTCAGATGTCATGAACAGGGCTATTTCGTGGAGGAAGATTGTCAATGAGAGAGACTATTATACCATGTATTTCCTCTTTCAGGCATTTACAGCTGGAGTCATATTCTTGTTTAGATGCCTTGCATTTTCCTGTCACTTTTATTGAATTTTTTTCCTGTAAACAGAGCAGATACTGGAAGTCCTAAATTCTGGTCAAGAGTTTGCTTGCACAACATGGCAAAGTTGGCTAGAGAGGCTACAACTGTACGACTTGTTCTTGAAGCTTTGTTCTGTTACTTTGATCGAGGCAATCTGTGGTCTCCTGCTCATGGGCTTGCCCTTCCTGTACTACTGGACATGCAATCAATAGTGGAAAATTCTGGTCTTTAACACCTTTAAACTGCTTAATTTTGAATAATAACTTGGCTTGACAGCCTTTTTTTTTAATCGTTTGCATTTCTGAGTTCAATATTTCTGGTTACTATGATCTTGCAGGGCATGATACTCATTTCTTGCTATCTACTGTAATTAAGCATCTTGATCATAAGAATGTCATGAAAAACCCCGACATGCAGATTGATATTGTTCAAGTTGCTATCTTCCTTGCTCGAGTAACAAAGGTGGAGTCATCTGTGACGATTATTGGTATATTCAGTGATATGATGAGACATTTGAGGAAAAGCATTCACTGCTCTCTTGATGACTCAGAACTTGGAGAGGAGACAATTCATCAGAATAGAAAGTTTCATGCAGTCATTGATGAGTGCCTCGTTCAATTGTCCTATAAGGTTATCCATTCATCCTCAATGTGTCATATGTATTAGCAGAATAGCGACCATAAGTCATTGTCTCCAGCAAGCTTGGTGTAATGAAAGTGATGTGTTACCAAAGAGCGCATCACAATCCTAAATGAAAACACAAACTTCTCATGAGGATTATTAATTTTTGCTTTTGTTAATAAAAGTAATAGAAGGGAACCTAAAGTAAGATTGCTCTTCGATGCAGGTTGGGGATGCTGGGCCCATTCTGGATGTGATGGCTGTGATGTTGGAGGGCATTTCAAATATACCAGTTATGGCTAGAAACACAATTGCAGCTGTTTATCGTGCCTCGCAAATTGTTGCTTTCTTACCAAATTTGTCGTATCAAAACAAGGCATGGCTCTTCCCATGTTTGGAAGTATGATTACCTTTTACGCTTAATTGGAATTGTAAACTCATTCTTACATAGTTCTTTTATCGCCATAGGCTTTCCCTGAAGCATTATTCCATCAAATACTCCTGGCCATGGTCACTTCAGACCATGAAACAAGGATTGGAGCTCATCGCATATTTTCAGTTGTGCTTGTTCCATTGTCTGTTTGCCCTTATACTGCCTCCACCAGTCAAAACCGTTCTGATTTAGAGAGGACACTTTCTATATCCGCTTCTGCTTTTTCTTCTTCAGCTGCTCTATTTGAGAAATTAAGAAAAGAACATTGTTGTTCACCAAAAATAGTAGATCAAGCTTATGAAATTTTGATTGGTACTGAAGGAAAGTCTGAAGAACAATCCTTACTGACGCGACTGAAATCCAGCTACAGTCGAAATGCTACTTTGAAAAGGCATTCTTCTCCTTCAACTTTGGGTAATATGGAGAAGGAACTGGTACTTTAAAGCCATTTGAATATTTCTTTTAAAATCCACTTAAACAGTTAAACTACTGTTTGGTTGCAATTGTGACAATGGTATTAATTTTCTGCAGAAGGGAATATCTCTTAAGTTGAAAACCCAACAAATCAGCCTCTTGCTTTCTTCAATATGGTTGCAGGCGATCTCTCACTTGAACACTCCTGCAAACTATGAAGCAATTGCTCATACTTACCGCTTGGTGATGTTATCTTCACAGAACAAGGTAACGATAAGTACCTATTGTTTGGTGAATGTTTTTCTACTCTGTAAAGATTGATGGATCTTCTCTTTCTCATTTCTTCTTTTCCATATGTGCAATATGAGTCCAAGATTGCTCTTGTACTCATGTACCACTGTCTTTGGACTCCTGAAATATCATCTTCTGTTTTTTATCAATCAGAGTCTCTCTAACTGTGTCATCTCGAACAATTTCAGGTTCATTAGTTTGCACGATATATACAAAGAAGAATGACTTGAAACATAGAGATCTCACATTTTTTAAATGCAAAAATTATATTAATTTTGAAGAATTTTTTTAGTATTCTGCATTACAAACAGCATGTGACGTTCAATCTCCAAATCTTATGTTTGAATCCTGAATGGAGGAATGCTAGGAACTTCTGATTTTGTTCTTCTGGTAACTGTTAGCAGTTGCAATTGCTTTTGATGTCTTTTCTCTTCATCTGCATTTTCATTATCTTGTTCTATATAAATGCTTTTACCTCTATATTGTATGCTGTTAATATGTAGAGATTCTTTTGTGATACCCTATGCAAACTTATCTCCTGTGCTGACATTGATTGAAATACTTTGAGGGATGATAACAACTTAAGAACACGTGATATCGTCAATTTCTGAATATATATTTCACTTACTTTGAATATCTGGTCGAAGTATGAATCTGTACATATGGATGCTACATTGCTGAGTTCACATGCAGCCACTTTAGATCTTGTTTTATACAATTGAAGTAACTTTTTAGACTTGATATTCCTCGAACATTCAACAAAACTGTGGAGTAGATTTTCTTTGAGAAACATACCAGTCATAATCACAAGACTCACCCAGTACTACATTAAACTACACCTGACAGAATTTCCACACTCATCCTCAAACTAGGGATTATATATTACATGTTACTAGCTGTCTATAAATACTAGATTCTTGATGACCAAATGTCATCGGTCAATAAACTAGCTAAATGAAATAATTGATCATTAGATTTCATATGTGCGACACAAATTGATTTAGACAATAGTTTTTCTCACACAAAGTAGCGAGCAACTTGAGTATGCTGTCCCTCTCATCAAATACTGGATTGGAGCCAATGTAGATAGCTGCTTTATGTTCTGTTACCATAAGTCAATTTCATCAGATGAGAATGCTCAAACCAATTCTCGCTACATATTCTTCATCCAAGTTAGTGCACAGGCAATGCATGCTATAGCTCTGTATTATGTTTCAACTCTAGATCTAGAAACAGCGCTTCATTTCTGAATCCTCATTTCAGATGCCTCTGCATACATAAAACAATGCTCCTTTTCAGGTTTATTAACTACACACAGCAGCATCTGAATCACCAAAACACGAGGGACTGAGCAAAGGGGCCACAATGCGAAGAAATATAAGTGAAGTCACGGTTAAATTCCTAGTTAATCACTTTAAATATCTAGGATTATGTAGCAACCAGTATATATAGGACCTGAAGTACTAAATGAAACAGAGAAAGAAGGCAATTCATGGTACTTGACTAATGGCCTAGTCTAGGACAAATTACTTAGTGCATCTGTAAACCGTGAGGTCAGGTTTTTTGGGTAGAGAGGCTTCGGCTTCCTTCTCCTATGGGCTAAATACTTATTAACGTGACAAATGGCCTAGTCTTATTATAGACTCAAATAAACTAATAAGGTTTCCTACTTTGCTTTATGAGTTTTGAGCAAATATACAAGTAGAAAAAAAATTGTCTATGTATATATTACACAAGCGCAAACATCTTCTATCTATATATCTATCATCCGTCATCCGTCTATCTATGTAGTATGTACATCTGTCTATATAAATGGGTCTTAAATAACTGTGTCCAGCTGTATCGTGTCTTAAATTTTTCAGAACTTTCGTGTCCCCATATCCTCTCATGTCTGCATCTGTGCATGATAAAATGCATAATTGCAATATACTTTTACATATGTACCCTTGCTTAACAGATATCAATAGCTTTGACTACATATTCCTTGAGGCATGTTGAACATACTGAATGTCAGCTAGTTTAACATGATAGATTGTTTCTCTTAAGCATGTGTGTTATATTTTAGGATTATCATGCCTACCCCAGTGCATAAATTGAATGGCCTATTGAGTTTGAGCTAGAGCAAAAACTACATCAGGGTCCCAAATCACAATTATTTCTCACAGTGAATTATTTCCATTTCCCTGTTGAATGCCAAGAAATAAATGATTCATATTCAGCTTTGACAAGACTGGGGGAATCTTTAGAAGATAGTCATTGATTTTGGTTGGCTATCAAGTATAAACTTTGAAGGATGCATCATAGTTTTGACTTCCTTTGAAAGGCAAATTGCTGAGAGGATGACTAAGGACTTATGCTAAAAAGATTCAGAAAGTATTTGGAAATATAATTGTGCTTACCTGGAATCTCCAAAAACTAGAGTTCAAGGAATGTTTTGAATGATATTTTGTGTTTAAAAGTCTTTAGGCTCCCAAATGGCTGTGGCATACTGTAACGGCGTAACTGTACCCAACTCTGCATAGGATCACAAGATGTAGATGGATCAGATGCTTTGCTTATATCAGTTTCACTTTTTCCAAAATCTGGGAAATCTGCCTAGTAAACTCGCGCCTTCTATTCCACATGTACTAGGCATGCTTAATATTTTCTTGATAATTCTTGGCATAAGATTCTCGTAAATTCCTGGTATTTCTGTTCATAAGAGCATTAGCCTTCATCCTATACCAGCACACTCAATTTCCCTTTTGGTGTTAGATTATTGTTGCATTACACATTTTCATTGAAGTCTTGTCGAGTTTGACTATAACGGAATTGGAATGAGCCTTTTTGTCTTTGACATGTTTGTTTTGTTTCTCAAGAATGTTAAGACCATTGACTTTTTTTTTCCCCTCAGTAACACCTAGCAAGAACTTCAGAGTGGAATATCTTTGATCTCAGGAAATGCTCCTCCTTTTTTATGCTCAGGCCTTAGAGAGATTGTCAATGACAAAATTACATGGTCCAAAGTAGCAAAGAAGGCAAGTTTTTGTAACAATGCATATTTATAGATGCAAAATCTTCAAGGCCCATTCCTTGCATTGATCGTGGAAAATAGAGGCCCTTTGGTCAAGTATGGACAAGTGTAGCAGGAGCATTCTTTTAGCTTCACTCTTTGATTGTGGCACATTTAGACTGCCATTTCACTTTTAGGTCATCATATCATCCTTAACATCTAGGTACTGTAGTTTTATTGAAATATAAGATTTCTTCTCCTATCACTGGAAAGAATTAGAGAAAAGCAGTGATAAACTAAAACTTGTTAAAGAAAATGAAAAGTATAGTAGTCAGGAGCGCAAAGTGTAGTGATGCGCAAAGGTGCCTTGAAGCTTTCGCGCATAGCGCTTTATCGAAATAAAGTGCATCACATATATATGTGCATTTATTCCTACTATGCACCTAAAATATCAATATATTTCACATATAAAATGTTCTTTAAGCCTAAAAATTCCTCTTTTGGTGATTTTGGAGCAATAGTTGCATTTGACACCACCACTAATTTTATTTGGATTGACCAACATGCCATGATCCCACCCAAGATCCTTCTTGTTCCCATTTGAAGGCTCAAAACTCTCCGTTTTTACTTACTGTAACAAAAAAGAATCATAATCAACATTTCAATCACTTTCAGACCCCAAATTCAGTAGTTTAGTAACTCAGTCACTTCTGCACACTTAAATTAGCAATTCCCATGTTTTTGAAAACCAAAACTAGCAATTAAGATACTTTAGGACACCAAAATAAAAAATTTATCTCAAAGCCCTAACATATATTTCTGCCCTGCAACTAGAAATCAAGTTTTTGTCCATTTTTAACGTCAAAATTAGAATGGGGCACAATACATAAAAGGACATGAAAAAAAAAGGAACAAAAAAAAAAACTTAGGAGAAGCCGAGAAGAAATGAAAGAGAAGGAAAAAAAAGTGTGAAAAGGAGAATCAGAAAAAATTATCTGGTGAATGCAGAGACTAGAGAAGCCAAGAAGACTCCGGAGAAGAGCCTGTCATGTTGCAAAGTCAGAAGGGATTTTTGTTGCTGGCGGGAGGGCGGCAGAATGTCGGGACCGAGAGAAGGGGTGGATTTTTTCGCTTTTGGACCTTGGGCACATTTTTCCCCTTCTTTTCATGTATTTCCCCTTTTTGTCTCCTTTTTTTTCTTTTTAAATAGAGGGTTTATAGCGCAGGTAGCACGGCAGCACTTCGCGTCGCACTGCGCTATAGCGCTTCAAGCACTTTTGACAATGGAAAAGATTCCTTGAAGTGAAGTTTCAAGGGTAATAATTTTGCAAGTAGAAAGAGAATTGAAGTATTCTATTGGAAGGGAATGATGAGAGATTTATATATTCTTAACAACCAAAGGAAGGGCAAGAAACCTGAGTCTTTTTTCTTGATTGGACCAACAGCGACGTTATTGTTACATGTACAGCCCTTTTTTGTCAATAATATAAAAGGTGAAGTACCATTAATCAATGCCCTGTAAATCCTGTGTCTTCTTAAGACTGATAGTAGAATCCAGAACATATTGTTATATTTTCTTTTCTATGTGCTTCTGTTATGGATGCTCCTACTTCTCATATTGCAAAGTTATGCCCTCATCAATTTGTTACTTGCAAATATGAATTTTCACCTGTAGCACTATTGCAGCAAGAATTTGGCACTTTTACATCCTTAATCTTCATTGGCTTTCTTCTGATGATTTCTTTCTTTGGTTTCAGAAATCTAGTAATGATATTCTCATTCGAAGTTTTCAGCTAGCTTTTTCCTTAAGGAGCATCTCTCTTCGAGAAGGTTAGTACCAAATAACGAATTTGAATTGGAGTATGTCTTTATAATCTATATGAGTGCATTTATGGTGTTGTGATCAATAGATGATTATATACTGAACAAATTTCCAAAAGTGCCTAAAAGTACTATTGCATCTGCATTGAAGAATTCTTTTTGTAGAGATTTACAGTATTGCATTAATTTTACCCACCCCAGCACCCTCTTTAGCTCATGATTCCCTTTCCAATGAACTTGAGAGCTTTGCAGTATGTACTAATGAACACTTCCTCCCTCTCCAAGATGTCACTCAAATTCTGTATTCGAGATGTGATTGGAAAAAATGTTTAGTTTCGATGACACTGTCATTTTCAGTATTAATGGAAATTGTTAATGTGGCTTTTTGAGGAGAAAACCTGTAAAACATGCATGAAGGAAAAAGGTGGAGAAAGATATTAGATATTATTCTGGTTATATCTTATACTGTTATACTGGTATATTATCAAATTGTAAAGTGATACAAATATTAGATTAGATAACCATGAGGTTTATTGATTTGATATTTTCTAGATTTATCAAACCTAATAAATGATTTTACACATTTTTGTAGGCCCACTTCAACCATCTCGCCGCAGGTCTCTTTTCACCCTGGCTACATCAATGATCCTTTTCTTATCAAAAGCCTACAATTTCCTTCCTCTTGTCGCCCCTGCCAAGGCTGCCTTAAGGGAAGAAATAGTAGGTGCAACAGTATTAGTTTGTGACCTCTTTTCCTCTTTGGCTTTTGATATTATTAAATCCAGACTTTTAACAAATATGTGGGGTCCTACTGCTGCTGTGTTTGTTCTTCAACAGATTGATCCTTTTCTCCAGTTGGTAGATGACTGTAAGTTGCAGGCCCTGGATCATAAAATAGCAGTAGTAGATGATATGGTGAAAATTTATGGATCAAAAGAAGATGATGAAGATGCACTGAAATCACTGTCAGCAATAAAAATCAGTGAAGAGCAATCTACTGAATCTTTTGCTTCCATGATTTTGAAAAATTTGGGGAATCTATCCAATGTAACGTTCTTATTTGGTTGGGTTGTACAGTATCCATGTCTGCTAGTCATACTGTACTCTCTTTAAATCTTTTTCTATGTGCAGGCCGAATCATCAAATATTAAGGAACAGTTGCTTAAAGATTTTCTTCCTGATGATATATGCCCACTGGGAGCTCAGCCATTCATAGAAACTCCCGGGAAAACCCACCAATTTAGTTCAAAAGAACTTTCTGAGGTGATATTGTATGTTGCAATGCTTTTTGTTTGTTTTCACAATCAAAGTTATATCTCTTTACCCACATTGTTTATTGCAGGTTGAGCATTCAATATTTTCAACAAGTGATGACTGTCCTATAGATTCATTTATTAGTCAAACAGATTCATGCTCCCTTGAGACACTGGAGAGTCCCAGTCTACTGAGTGTCGATCAATTTATGGATATGGTATGTTGGCAGTTATGTTGGTTTACTTTAGGTATATATTCTGGGTTGATCTTGCTTGCATGCTATCAGATGTTTGTAGTGTTGCATAGACCAACATGTTTATGGTTCTTCCTCATTTGGTTTTTGATTATGATTAGTTGGAGAGCACAAGTTCCTTTTTTTATCCAAATTCTTGTTTGTTTTGTTATTTTTATTTATCAGGCTATCAGCTAAAGGACTGATAAATTTTTCTGAATGAGAATTTAAGAAGGCAATATAAGTCCTTAGGCTGCACAATTGAGACAAAAAATCATTGACATACAAAGTAGCAATTTTGGTTTGTACCAGTAACTAGACTGGGGCATGGATTATTAAATAAGTGTTTTTGGCTAAAAGATGAAAATAATGATATGTAAAAGATCTTATCCCAGCCTTGAACAGATTGGAATTCATTGAACTATTGATTCATAAGTATTTAAGTCAATGGTTGGAAGTGTGTTTAGTCAAAAAGTGACTTTGCATAGAATTTGAGCATAGAGTTAACTGTTCCATATTACAAATCTTTTCATGATTGGATTTACCTATGGCAGCTGTAAATGTCTGAGTCCAGGTGCGAACTTACGGAAGTGGGAGGAACTTGCCTTTTAATACAACTTAAGACTATTTGACTAAAAGCTGTCTTCTATAAGTATGTTATACTTTCTGTTGACTTTAAAAAACATGACAGTTATTGTTTTTCACATATGCCCGAAGGTATTTAAGATGAACAACAACCTGAAACAGCATGACACATACTGACAGTTGCAGTTCCAAATAAATGGCATTGAAAAGGCATTACTTTTAGTATTTCAAATAAATGGCATGGAAAGGCATTACTTTTAGTATTTCTAGTTCTGGGATATCTGGTGATACACTATTTTAATGCCTTCTGTCTATTAAGTGTAGCAATTGGGAGGATATAATAGGCGGTAAACCTCCATGTTTGTTCTATTTTAGTTATCTTAGGAACTTGAGAGAAGGAAATTACATTGACCAGCTATTATACATACGCAAGGCAATATCCAAGTTCATCAAGGTGTATCATTATTTTAACTCTCTAGGATTCCAAATTGACAACAAAAATCAGGGGAAGACACATTTATCTATATTTCTAAAACCAATCAACTAAGGTTAACCATGCCA
>JACGDI010005673.1:136444-164722 GCA_014898725.1 Jacaranda copaia
TACATTCATCTGTATTTCTAAAACCAATCAACTAAGGTTAACCGTTAATTGATGAATCCATATTATCTCACACAAAGATTATGCCATAGCTCTGTATTCTAATTTAGCACTAGAGCGAGAAACAACACTTTGCTTCTTACTTTTCCATGAAATTAGGTTCCCCAAACAAAAACACAATATCCTGTAGTTGATCATCTGTTAGCTTTTGATCCCGCCCAATCAACATCTACAAAGCATTTGATATTTGAATGTGTATGATCACTCTATAAGAGACCACATCTAGGAGCCCTCTTCAAGTAGCACAAGATTTGTCCTAAAGCTTCCCAATGAGCTACAGTCAGAGAGGACATAAATTGACTCACAACACTAACTAAATATGTAATATTAGGACGAGTCACAGTGATATAGTTCAACTTGCCAACTAATCTCCTATACCTTTCAGGATCCTCAAACCACTCCCTATCTTCTATTGTAAGTTGGAGATTAGGGGTCATTGGTGCACTACAAGGTTTAGCACCTAACTTGCCTATTTCTGCCAATAAATCAAGGACATACTTTTGTTGAGATAGAAAGATGCCTTGCTTACATCTTGTAACTTCAATACCCAAGAAATATTTTAGTAAACCTAAGTCTTTTGTCTGGAACTGAGTTTGGATAAAGGATTTTAAAGGTGAAATTCCTACAGAGTCACTTTTGGTAATAATAATATCATCAACATATACTACTAATAAGATTAGACCAACTTTTGACTACCTATAGAATACTATACGGTCACACTTACTCTTCTACATGCCAAATTTGAGTACTGCTTCACTAAATCTCCCAAACTAAGCTCGCAGACTTTGTTTCAAACCATAAAGTGATTTTCTGAGTCCGTGCACTTTTCCCGACTCCTTTGAGCAACAAAGCCAGGTGGTTGCTCCATATAGACCTCCTCTTGAAGCCCAACATGAAGAAAAGCATTTTTAATATCTAGTTGATATAATGGCTAGTGATAAATAGTTGCTAAAGAGATGAATAGATGAATAGTAGCAAGCTTCGCCACTAGGGATAACGTATCAGAATAATCAATCCCATAAGTTTGAGCATATCCTTTAGCTACAAGACGAGTTTTTAATCTAGCTACAGAACTATCTGGATTAACCTTTACCGCAAACACCCATTTACAACCAATACTTTTCTTATGTGTTGGCAAATTCACTAGTTCCCAAGTACCATTACTATCTAATGCCGCCATTTCCTTTTCCATAGCAGCTCGCCAGCCAGGGTGGGATAATGCCTCACCAATAGTTTTAGGAATAGAAACAAACTCAAGGGATGTGATAAAACATCGAGATGGAGAGGACAAGTGATCATAAGAAACAACAGATGCATTAGGATAAGTACAAGTACGTTTACCTTTGCGAAGAGCAATGGGAAGATCATCTCCATGCTCAGAGGTGGTAACTGAATCTTTCGATGAAGAAGGAACTGGTGGAGGGCATGAGTTAGATGGCTCTGTCCGTCTAGAATAGACATGGATAATAGGGGGTTGAGCATTAAGAGGATTAGGGTATGTAAGTTTGACAATGTAGACTAAAAAGTTATCTTCTTCCTCTAAGCACTAATCAACATGAGAGATTGGACAAAATGAAGTGGACTCAAAGAATGTAACATTAGTTGACTCAAAATAATGATTAAATGTTGGAGAAAAACATCGATACCCTTTCTGAAGACGAGAATACCCAAGGAAAACACACTTAAGAGATTTTGGATCCAACTTAGTTAGCTATAGACGAACATCTCATACAGAACAAGTACTACCAAAAATATGAGGTTCAATAGGAAACAAAGATTTGTTTGGGTATAAAGTAGTGAAAGAAATGTCACCATTGAGAACAGATGAGGGCATGCGATTAATTAAGAAGCAAGCTGTAGAGATAGCATCAGCCCAGAATTGTTTAGGAACTTTCATTTGAAATAGGAGTGCTTTGGCTACTTAAACGAGATGCCAATTTTTTCTTTCAGCAATTGCATTTTGGGATGGAGTATCAACACAAGACGACTGATGGAGTATACCATTTTGTGTCGTATATGTGGAGAAAGTGTTTGAAAAAGTATTCCTTGGCATTATCACTCCGCAATATACGCACATGAAGATTAAATTGTGTTTTAATTTCAGTACAAAATGCACAGAAAATGGAGAATAATTCTGAACGACTTTTCATAAAACAAATCCAAGTAACATGAGAATAATGATCAACAAATGTAACAAAATATTTGAATCCAGTTTTAGAAACAATAGGACATGGACCCCAAACATTAGAATGAACTAACTCAAAAGGGGATGAAACTCGCTTATTGACACGAGATACCAAAGGTAACCTATGATGTTTGGCAAACTAACACGACTCACATTCTAAAACTAATAAAGACTGAAATTGTGGACACAACCTCTTTAAGGTTGATAAGGAAAGGCGCCCTAATCGACAGTGAGCTTCAAATGGAGTCAAAGAGTTGGAACAAACGAGAGACTGTGGCAGTTGGTTCTCAAGGATATAGAGTCCTCCAGACTTATGCCCTTTACCAATAATCTGGTTTGTCGTAAGATCTTGAAATAAACAATGATCAAGGAAAAATGAGACACAACAATTTAAGGCTCGAGTAAGTTTGCTAACGAACATTAAATTAAATGAAAACTTAGGCAAGCATAAAACAGAGGATAAAAAGATTGAGGATATTGGGTTGGCTATTCCAGAGCCTATAATATGTGAGGTAGATCCATCAGCTAAAGTAACACTAGAAGAGGATGGGAATGAATGGAAGGAATACAAAAGGTTGAAGTTACCTATCATGTGATCTGTAGCACCAGAATCAATGACGCACTTAGATATGGAACAGACAAGGGACGTAGTAGGGTTACCTAACTCAGCAAGAGCAGTGACTGAGGAATTAGTGGTTTTCAAAGATGCTTGATGTTGTTGGAACTATGCAAATTCTTCTGCAGATACCATAATAGTTTTCCCAGAGGATGGAGCATTGGTGGAATTTCTTGTTCCAATATTGGCAACTTGTAGTTTATTCTAAAGTTTGGGGCAAGTTTTGTATGACCTAACTCATGACAGTAATAACAAATGATTTCTCCTGAATTAAGATTCGGAGTTGCCCCTCCATTGTTTTGGTTACTATTATATCTCCGTGAATTTAGATTTGAAGGTGCCTCTCCATTAATACGATTACCATTATATCCTCCTCAATTTCGTCCCTTATTACCTTGTTGTTCCATGTCATTGCGACTTACAAGGGCATTAGTGATCTAAATAGATTAGCGTTTTTTTTGTACAAAAAATTCTACTAAATGCATCATGCAGAGAAGAAATTTTAGATCCAGACAAGATCTGAGACTTAGCAGTATTGAATTCCGGAGGTAGACCAGCAAGAAAACCCATCACAGCTATTTGTTCTCGTTGCTCCTGTTGAATTTTCACATTTGGACTAAATGGTAACAACATATTAAGTTTTTCATAAACACGTTTAAAGTCCAAAAAGTAAGCTGTCAAAGATCAATCTTACTTATCTGCTTGGTAGAAAGCCTTACAAACCTCATAAATGCAAAAAATATTTCCTTTTCCAGAATATAAAAAATCCAAATAATCCATCAATTCTTTAACAAACTCACATTGATTAATTAAGGTAATTACATCACTGTTAATGAAATTTCGGATTTGTAGAAACAACTGAGCATCATCCCTCATCCACATCTGTCTTGTATCATCAGCAGGTGGATCTATAATGAGGTGATCATCCTTATCAATACTCCTTAAATGGACCTGAACCGTTTTGCTCCAATCTAAGTATTATAGCCATTAAGTTTGTGTTCCATAAGTTTTGTTACTACCGGAATCACATCAGCAATAATACCTTTATTTTCTGTCATCTTAAGACTAAAGCCAAATAATTCAATCTTAAGACTAAAGCCAAATAATTAAAAGAAAATGCTACGAAATCAGCAAATTCACCAACCTGACAGCAGTAAAAAATATATGAAACCCACGGTTATGGAAAACTTTACCAAAAACTGACCAAAACAGCAAGTAAAAAAAACTGGCAACCAAATCTGAAACAGAAAACTCCACCAGAAAACTGCCCAGAAACAGAAAATGCAACCAAATCTGACCAAAACAGAAAACTTCTCCAAAAACTGACCAAAATAGAAAGTGGTTTACAGGAATGGCTCGTCGAGGCGACGCTGGTGATGAAAACCGGCACCGGAATAGAGATGTCATGCGCCCTCATAGGCCAGCGTGTGGACACGTTGCGAAATGTTCGATCAGCGTGTGAAGATCACTCGCCTGGAATTTGACTGCCGGATTCTTTCAGCCGATGAATGTCTGGGCTTTCTCCTAGAATGGGAGGTGTCGACATTTGTACAATCTAAAGAGGTGATCTGAAAAATGCTTAATCACAAAATTAGGGTTCCAGATTTTATTCCTGTAGGCTCTGATACCATGTTACCCTGAAAACCTGTCTTTTTCATCATATTTTCAAAGGTACAATTCAAGGATATATATATACACGAGAGTTTTAGTAAGATAAGACTACTGTCAAATCTCTCATAATTATCCTATATCTGCTAACAAGCTCCTAAAGTATATCCTACATGATATATCCTAACAAGCCCCAACCATTAACCTCAACCATCCCTCAAGAATGTTTGTATTAGGAGATGCCCATGTTTTTCTTTGTGTATACATAACAAAAGCTATAGCCTATAAACAACTGTATGGAACTTGATTTCACAATCCAAAGTGGACCTGATTCTCTCTGGAGATGAGACAAAATGAAACCAAACTTTACGGAATGAAGTGGGATTTCCTTCTGTTTGGAACAACTTCCTTATGCTAGTTTAACAAAGTGGCACAGAGCGAGCAGATAAACTTTATTCTCTTACTCTATAAACAGAAAACTGATTTGACAATAGGAGTATATGTTAGAAGAATAAGGCCATGTTTGATTCCGAATTTAAGTAATAGTTGAGATTAGAATAGTGGGTGGTTGAGTGAGATTAGAAAAAATATTATTTTGTTTGATATTAGATATTTTTATATAAATTAGGCACTATTGAAATCTCTAATAATCTGATATTAAGTGTTTGATTTGGCCAACTACATTTTAGATGACTATTTTGTCCTTTAAAAAAATACATATACGTAGCATTTAAATTTTATATATAATTATATGTATGTACATAAATTAACCTAAAAATTTCAATTTTCACACTTAGTATAAATTATCAATTTCCAATACATAAATTATAAATTTTCAAAATATAAATTTTGATTTCAATATATAAATTATAACTTTCAAAATATAAATTTTCAATATATAAATTAATAAATTTTCAATATATAAATTATAAATTTTCAATATATAAACTTTGATTTTCAATATATAAATTATAAATTTTCATTATATAAATTTTCAATATATAAGTAATAAAATTTCAATATATAAATTTTGATTTTCAATATATAAATTATAAATTTTCATTATATAAATTTTCAATTTTCAATATATGAATTATATTGAAAATGGAAATATTACACCCATGGAACAAGGGCTGAAATGTCAATTTGCATGAAGAAAAAACTTGGTCGGGGGTGCAATTGATTTGGGTGTGCGATTGATTAATCGCACCCAAATCAATCGCATTCCCGACGACGCGACTTGAATCTCGATTAATCTTGGCACAGTACTGGCTAAACACAAAATGCGGGCCCCGCATTTTTTGTCACATGTATCAAACATTGTATTAGCCCAGATTATGGCCCCCAATTGCCCCTAATGGTGGGTATCAAAGACAGCCTAAGGGTATAGTTCGATGTTCCTTAAGGAGCAAAGAATCCAATAGGAAGGTCCAACTACTTTGTATTTAAGCAGTTTCACTTTTGTTGAATGCCTTTTGTAAATTGACTGAAGGTGAAATAACTCCAGGTTTCGGAGACAACAAAAGACGTTGGACAAGTTCTGTCCCTAACCCCTTGTGACCTTCCATTCAAGGATATGGCAAGCCACTGCGAGGCTCTTCAGATTGGAAAGCTGCAAGTTATGTCCAATTTCATGGACACCCCACTGATTCAAGACAGTTCAGCGAGCTTTTGCAGTCAAGACAGCATCCTGGCACATAATAACCCCTCTTATTCATGCCCTCAGCCAGGATATTTGACAGTAAGTTATTTCTGTAAAAGATATTTTTACCTATTTCTTTTATCATGTTAAATGATCCAACTGTCCTGTCCTGAAGAATATTGAAGTGCAAAGTTTTTGGGAAGTTTATATGGCTAATAAGAACATCAACTGGTCTGCAGTTTGCAATATCTACGTGCATGTAGAGAGTTGCACAGTGTGAATTAGGCTTTTGCAATGTGCTATATTGTAAATTCCCCAACCATCAAATTTGTTATTCTGGTTATTTTTGGCGCAACAGTGGGGTTTGTGCATAATATTGGCAGCCGTAGAATTCCTTTGACAGACAGTGCAAGTAAGCAATAACACTCTAGCGTTCTATTAGAAATATATATGTTCGGTTAAATTTCAACAGAAGAATGCTTGAATGGTTTTGTCCCTGGCCTGTCCAAGTGGGCTGCGCTGTCTTTAACTCATAGGTATACTTTTAATTAGGTTGTAATATTTTAAAGGAGGTTTCTTATACCCATTTTTCTTGTAGACGTCATTGATGACAAGTGTTCCCATGCGATGCGCAGCTGAGCTTCAGCATCAGCCTGACTTGTTTCATTTGCCGGCTTCAAGTCCTTATGACAACTTCTTGAAGGCTGCTGGGAGTTGATGTTATTTGTATTGTGTATGGTATCCCTTGCGCCAGTTTTAGATGTGGAAAATCTATCTTGGAGAAAGTATATATGTATTTCCTGGAAATATTGCTGGCAATTTCAGGCTGTTTAGTCCTTTTGGCTAATCCTATTTCTTGGAGGGGAAATGTGTTTGTTTTTCAGTTGATGAGCTCAGATGATTGTGCGTTTGAGTTAAATACATGCGGTTGGGTGGACTAATAGGAGGTCAAAATACTTGCTAATTAATGTAAATTTATAGCAAAATAAATAAAATTAATTAGCGCTTTGAAGACAATGTGAAGTCCATGTACATACAAAATATATATATATATATATATTTTCGTATATGTTGTAGAATTTCTCGCTGAGAAGGGAAAAGCGCAAAATGTTCTTTTCCTAAGTGAAAATGAGAGAGTAGATTCATTCTTTTGCACAATTAAAATTTCTTAGGGCCGTTTGATTTTATTTTTGAAGTTTATCTTTACATTTTTTACTATTTTATAAATAAAATATATTATTTTTTACATATTTTCATTTTTAAAATACATTATCTCACAAACTATTTATATCTTCTCTATTTATTTCATTATTTCAGTCTCTTTGTATTTACAATCTATTAAAATCAATATAATCATTATTTTTTCAATAATTTATCTAAATAAAAATTTATTTTCAACTCATTTCTGTTAAATAATTTTTTAAATTTTAGCAATAATGAAAATAGAAATTGAAAATGAAAATAAAACCAATCGGGCCTTTTAAACTGTCTTCCCTTTTCCCTTCACCTCCGATTTCTCAATTGCCCAAACTTTGTTTGGCTTCAATCAATCTTCTAATGAATAATTAAATTAATTCTTTTCAGTGTTCTTTTGAGAGATTATTAATTTTTTTTCTAAAAATTGAATAAGAAATAAAATAATAGTTTTGAGTCTCTGGATTATTTTGATTTAAAAGTAGTCAACCTGATGAGAGTTTGGACACCGCGTTTATGTTTAGAAAATAAATTATTTGAATAAATTAAAATATATATATATATATGTGTGTGTGTGTGTGTGTGTATGTGAGATCTCATGAATTTTCTATAAATAAATATCTTAAAAGTTTAAGTTGAATTTTGAGTAAGAAAATGTTGATTAACTATTTGACATATACATATATATATATATATATATATATATTTCCATATTGTTGTAAAAAGAAAGATAGATTTGTGTGTCTGAAGCAGAAGTTATCTTTTTTTTTTTAGATCTTTTACGTAATTCATTTATTAAATTATTTCAATAATTAAAATAGATAATGTAGTTTGAAGAATGAAATTAATATTTCAACATAAAAAAAATAATTTGATGCCAATTTTACTCATATTCCGAATATATTTTCTAGTCTAAATGATCATTTATAAGTGATGAATCAATAACGACAAGATCGTATTTATCATAAACCTCATAGAGCAATTTTGTTGAGACTTCGTTCATATTTATTTCTCATATTGAATACCTTATACAACATTAATTTTATTTTAGAATTCAGATTTTTTAGTTATGAATGAATTATGGATGACCTAAACAATATTTTTGTGCGCGCCAAAATCGTGTGTAATGTCAGGAACAGAGATATTGCACCCATATTGTTACTATTTGAACTTCCCGAGCCAGCCCCAATTATTTGAACCGGCAGTGATTTGACCCGATGAATGAAGGCCCGCTCACTCCAGAATCTTCTTCGATTGCTACAAAGATAATATTTACTCGCAAGTCTTGAACTGAAAAAAAATAAAAAAATTGGAGAATTGAATCTTGCGATTTTATATTTTTCTGCAAAAGTATTGAACAAATTGCAGTAAGCACGCTCTCCATTACCATTCCTTACCGACCCTCTGCCTCTGCTTGGCTCCTTTTATGATTGCAATCTCAGCAATTGTCCCACGGTAATTAATTCGTTGATCGTTTAATCATACCTTTTATTTTTTATTTTTCAACATGTAGTTTTATAGAGGCCCATCTGATGAAATCATTATTAATGTAGTTTCCTTTTGCAAGAATGTAGCGAATATTACCTAAAAAGTTGATTATAGTAATACATTTTTGTGTATCTTACTTAATTATTGTTTTATCTGATTTTTGTTAGTATTCCCGGAGATTTGTAAACGAGGATAGTTATTAGCTGATATTTCAAGAAATCATTCGAGATTTGAATAATGATGGAATTGGAGGAGCAGCAGAGCCCACCTTCAGGTGATTTGAAAATTTATGGATTTGTGTTTCTGGTTCTGTTGGACTACATAATATCTTGAAGATGTTTGGTTGATTTGTGTTATACGATTTGTGCCTGTAGTGGATGATTTATTAGAGAAATCAATATCTACGCAGCTAGAGTAATTGACTGTTTATCGTATGTTGTGGTTTTGTAGTCTGATATACCTAGTTTCCTTAGAGGTAAATTTCATACTCTAGTCTTCTCCAAAACGTCTTGTGGTTGCTAAGTTGGGGCAGTTGTTCTATACTATCATTTTCTCTAAAGTGTTAATTTTGGCTATTAATAAAATTACTCCTTGAACTCTTCCATATTGACTATTCCAAAAGGGTCTCTCACTGTCTCACATTTTCTAATAGCTACTGCCTGAAGTTCTGAACTCTTCAATATTGACTATTACTTTAGTTATAAACATACTTCTTCATGTGTTGATTGATTCAATTTTGTCCTCAAAGATCTCCACATTTACTTCCTGGCTGCAGGTATCATTGAGAAGACATTTTCATAATGTTCAATTTGGTTTGTGGAGGTCATTTTTTTTTCATTTTTAATGCATCGTGATGCTATGCATGTGCGTCCTATATTAACATCTTGTAACATTTCCCTTTGGGTTTTTCTTTTATTGCTCGCAATGTTGAGGGATTGTCACCAATTATGTGTGTACGTATATTTTTGATTTAGCTATTAAGCTTTTGTTGAGTTATGGTAGCTGGATACTTTGACAGTAATTCTACTGTTTCAACTTAAAAAAATTAACAAAATGTGCTGCATTAACAAAGTTGGGATGTTTTGATCACAATGAATATCATATGGTTCAATTTTGTAAATTTCCTCGAAGGCTTTTGTCATTGGCAAAGTCAATTTTTGTCTGCAGATACCACAGTTGTTTTGTGCTCTTTAATATTTCTCTTCCTTCACCCCAAGAGAAACCTTTGTTCTAATTGATCATGTGGTTAAACTTTATATGAGCTATATTATATGGTTCCCCAGACCCCACATGTGAAATATTTTTTTCATGGATCAATAATTCAAATCACATGTGTTTTTGAGATGCATAACCTGATGTAATGATAAAAAATGTGTTGTTCCAGATCAAGATGGTGATGATGGTATTGTCGCTGAAGGTGCCTCAGCTGTGCATGGAGAACCTCTCCAAGATGAAAGTGGACCTCCTAAAGTGGATTCCAATGTGGAAGTTCTACATGAGAAAGTGAAGAAGCAAATTATGAAGGAAAGCCATGGTCAGAAGCCGTCAAAATATTCAACTTGCTTCCGTAAGTCCATTGAGAAAACTTTTATTTGACCTTTTTGAATCCTTCCATCAAAATCAATTACTAGATAATATATACTAGAATATGTTAGTTTTGAAAGAAACATGGTTCCATTTCTAGAATTCATGGATGACAGAGGCCTTGTAAAATGATTTTACCTCTGTTGCCTATTAGCAAAAGTTGTAGTTTAAAAGGACATTTAGCTTTAGCTTGGTTTCTGTAAGAGGCGAAGTCAAATCAATGTACGAAATTTGTGAAACTTGATATGTTGCCATATCTGATTAACTTCTGAGTTATATATGTAAGCTTTCCGTGTAGATACAGTTTCCTGCTTTCAACTTTCTGATGCACTGTTTTCTGTATAGTTTCATTGTTTTTATCTACCAAACTTTACTGTAAATGTTTAATCAATTGCTTTTTTATTAGGTTTGTATGATGAAAGTGATTTTTTTCATATATTACATGTATATCTATTTATAGTTGGATGATGATGATGATGTGTGTATATATATAATGATTGAAATATGAGTTTAATTAATTTAATTGGTTATTTATTTTTAAATTTATATTTTTATAAATTTAACATTAGTAAATGATTATTGTTTGGAATAAAATATATATTAATAAATATTAATTATTCATGAAATTATAATTATATCTTAATTATAAAAAAATCAGCTTCTATCATAATTGTTAATATCGTTTTATAAAAAAAATTTACTTATTGTACATTAATTATAAACTAATTGTTGTTTATTAATTAAAATATAATTATTTAACTATCTATTACTTACGACTTATGTATTAATAAAACTTAGTTATTTATTTAAATAAAATATTTTTTTAATAATTTATATATATAAGACTTAATAACGATTCATCAAATTAAAAAAATAAATAATATTATATTATATAAAATTACATCATCTTAAATTATTTATTAAATAAATAAATATAATATTTGATTTTACGTAAACTATGAAATATAATTAATATATGAATAATAAGTTATTTAAATAAATTAATTTAATTAATTTAATAAGTTATTTAATTACTTTAACTTATTATTTAGTAAATATATACTTAGTAATAATCAAATAATTTCACATAAATTTAATTAATTCTCTCAACAATTTCTTTAATCATATCAATATTAATTATTAAACTTAATAGATTATTAAATAAATATCACCCTATAATCAAATTTTTTATTATAATTTTAAATAAATGTGAAGATTAATATTTAATGAAGCATATTTTTTGAAGCGGATTAATTTATTTATTATATCAAATTAAAACATCTTAAGTTATTCATTAAATGAATAACTGTAATATTTCATTAATCCATTAAATATTAAATATAACTAATACATTATTTAATTAATAAGTAATTTTAATTAATTTAATATGTTATTCAATAAATAAATTATTTAGTCATAACATAAATAATATTTAATTAAATTTAATTCATTTTTCTCGATAAAAATTTGTAAACATAAGATTTAGAACTTTTTAACTAGTAAAATTTTATTATTTTCATATATGTAAATATATATGTATATATAGATGAGTGAAGTGAGAGAGTGATAAATGAATGGGTAATGTGATAGGTAGGGTGAGAAAATGAAAGAGTAGATGTGTTTTTTGGAGTGTAGGGTTTTTTGGGTGAATTGGGAGGGGTTTTTTAGGGATAAAATTTGAGTATTTTAGGAAAAAATTTGGAGAATGTACTTTCATTTTGAAATTTTTCTGGGGGTGGGAAATTTTTTTGGGAAAACAAAAAAGAACATAACCTTAGCTTCCTGAATGGAAATCATGTCATTTTGATTCATTGGTCAAATGTTTCAGATTGGTAATACCTTTGCATCAACACCATTAGTAAATTTTCTTTGCTTCTAGAATAAGGCAAAAGTGTGCCTGTGAAATCTAACTGTGAAGTGGCCTTTCACCTAAGGCATGATAGGACTTCGGTATCATACTGGTCTGTGAATGGATTATTGGTACTAATAGTGTGAATTATGGTAAATGTAAAACTAACCACCTTTTCTTATTTATTTATTTATTTTTTCTGGCAGTACATTATAGGGCATGGACTGAAAGCACTCAACACAAGTTTGAAGATACATGGCATGAACAACAACCCCTTGAACTTGTCCTTGGAAAAGGTTTGCACTAGGATTTCACAAAACTCTTTTGGTTTAGCATATCTGGATCTTGTCTGGAGCTCCTAGCTACCCTTGTTATCAGTTTCTGTAGAGCTTTATATATTTCTGTTGCCAAATCAATGTATGAAACTGAACATTTAATCTATATATTCATATAGCGAAGTATTTGGATACATTTTGTTTTTAGAACTTTGTCGAACTGCTTAGTTTCAAAATGTAGCAGGCTACCCCTGTTGTGACTTCCTGTAAAGGGTTCAATTCTATTATTTCCATGGCCAACTTCTGAAACTACAGTAGGAATTCTATTCTTTGTAGCTGTGTGTAGAATTATGTTTTGCCTTTGGACAAACCTTCCAATCATAAGTTGCTGTGGTATTCATGTGGATTTTATTTTGTGGAAACATGATATGAAGTTTTGATTACTTTTTACTACAGAGAAAAAAGAAATGACTGGGTTGGCTATTGGAATTTCCAGCATGAAATCTGGTGAACGTGCATTGCTGCATGTTGGTTGGGAACTAGGCTATGGAAAGGAAGGAAGCTTTTCTTTTCCAAATGTTCCTCCAATGGCAGACATTGTGTATGAAGTCGAATTGATTGGTTTTGATGAAACCAAAGAAGTGAGTGTTTTATGCTTGGGCTCCTGAGGACTTTATTTTATATTTGAACTCTTTATGGAGTATATTGATGCAACATAGTTAACAATTTCACTGTTCAAAAATTTTTAAAGGGGAAAGCTCGCAGTGATATGACGGTAGAGGAGAGAATTGGTGCAGCGGACAGAAGAAAGATGGATGGGAATGCATTATTCAAGGAGGAAAAATTGGAGGAGGCAATGCAACAGTATGAAATGGTAACAAAATGCTCCTCATGAGTAGTTTGTTTTACTATTTTTTGTTTCATTCCTTAAGTAAGTATTGTTTTGTGCTGCAGGCCATAGCATATCTGGGAGATGACTTCATGTTCCAGTTGTTTGGGAAATACCGTGATATGGCTTTGGCAGTGAAAAATCCTTGTCACCTGAATATGGCAGCATGCCTGATAAAGCTCAAGTGCTACGATGAAGCCATTGCACAGTGTGGTATTGTACGTATAAAGTTTGGGTGTTATATTTTCTGTTAATTCTGTTGTTATCAAATACTATTCTACCCTTCTAAAGCCTCAAAAGGAGAGTCCCTTCAGCAAAAAAATATGTCAACGGTAAGTACTCTCTTTAGGATGAAAATAAGAATAGAGGAAAACTATATCCAATTTAACCGATTTGTCTGAGTCTTTTTGATTCCCCTTAAAATGTTTCCATGTAAGAGGAAAACATGCTATGAATATCTGCAAAATATTTCAAAGCTTCCACTCCATCCTTCCTAAGATTGAGCATAATTAGACATTTCAATTAAAATGTAAGTTGCTAATGTTTGTTGACATAATCGTTATTGAAGAAAACTTGCCTTTCTTCCTCGTAGAAATTGAAGTTTGCATAATCTCCTTTCTTATTCTTGGTCATAGCCTGAGTATTGTTTCTAAAGGGCCATAAATCTGATCTGTCAGTTTAAGTGTGTTTCCCATCTGAATGGCCCACCTTTTGATTTGCTTCATAAGTTTGATGCCTGCGTTTCTTCTTGATCTAATATCTTCCAACTTCACATCCATAATTGTCATAATGCCTTCTTGCCCATTAAAATAGGGATAATTACTGTCACCTCCCATGAGGTTTGGAGTAATTGCAGGTTGACTCCATGTGGTTTTGAAAATTACATCTGCTTCCCCTATCGTTAATGGACATTCAAAATTCTAATGGAAAATGTCAAAATTACCACATTACCTAAATAATCCAAAAGAAACAACTCAAAAACAAACTAAAAGCTAAAGACTAAAGTATCCTTCCACATATAAATATAAAAAAACATTTAGATATTTATATATACATAATATACATACTCATACACACATACACATATATTGTTAGGTGTATATATCTATAAAAATGTAGCACCTCTATAAATACACACATACACACTCATATCCCAAAGCAATCCACCCCAAAACCCTAAACCCAGCCCAGCCCCATCCCATCCCCAGCCATGGAAAACTTGGACTGGCTAGATCTAGCGGCTGCCATGGCAGCCAATCCACCCCAGAACCGTGGCCGTAACAGTAGCATCAGCTATGGCGGTTGTGTGTACACCTCAACTCTGGTTATGGTTGGTAGGAAGATTGGTGTGGTGGGTGGTTGGTGAGGAAGATTGATGGTGGTGGTTGTAGTTGGTGAAGAAGATTGAAGAAGATGATGGGGGTCGGGAGCGGGGAAGATGATGGAGAGAAAAAACATAAAAATAAAAATAAAAAGAAAATATTTAAACAATTAGTTTATGTGTATAAAATTATAAAATCATATCACTAATTAGTTTATTAAAAGATTGTTTGAATAAATAAAATTTTATTAATATTGATTTATATGTTAATTTATTATGAATGATTAAAATTGTACCAATTTAAGAAATAATAAAATTGTATTTTTTAAGAATTATTTAATATTGATTATGTATTTAGAATGATTGAAATTATATTATTTGAAAATTAATTATGTATTTAAAACCAACAAAATTATAGTACTAATAATTTTATTATAAGATTTATGAAATTTTATTGATACTTAAATATATTTAAATTTATTATGAGTAAGTCAAAATGATGAAACTTGCATTAGTTTTGAGGATTATCTTAAAATTGATTTTGTATTTAAAGGTATTGGAATTTGGAGTGATACTATTAATTATTTTATTAAAAATTATTTAATATGTAAAAACTAAGTTTCTTATATTTACTACCCTTGTATATTAATTTCATTAGAATTAGGTCCTCACATGCATGGCATATGCATAAATTATATAAGGTATTTTGGTCTGAAAATCTAGTCAACTCTTAGGTCCAGCAACTCTAGGGCAAAATAGGATTTTCATAAATTTTTGTTGCTCAGATTCCTTCAATTTTACTAATGCATGGATCTATTTGTTAGATGATTGTAAGCTCTAAGGGAGGTGGATGCAATTCTCAACACTTGAGGGGATGTACCTGTATTTACCCTAAACCTTTGGGAGGTCACTGTAATTGTTCCATTAAAATATTCTGATATAATTTCTTCTGTGGTCTAGCCTTCTTTGGAATGTTCTACTTCAGCCCAGTGTCACTTTCCTAGAGTTTCAAATTGTGCCATCTCCATGAACCCGTTGTAACTGGCTTTTCAGTTTTGATTGGAGTATGGCCATTGTTCTTATTGATCAATTATTTGTCTTACTTTGCCAACATAATTATCATGATACCATTAGTATTTAATTTATTGCTATGCTTTCTGATGTCTAGCCTCTTCCCAGAATGCTTTACTTTTGACAAAGTGTTTCTTTGGACCTCGAGTTTCAAAATGGTGCCATTTCTGTATACCTCAAATAATTGGTTTTTTAAGAGTTTAGTATATTATCACCATTGAGATTGAAGCAAACTCAGCGTGAAGACATTGTATGTATGGATGAATGACTCTTCTAGAATCTTTTGTAATGGTGTTAGCTGTTGGACTAATTAAAAATCAGTCTTGAAGTATGGACATAAAAGATGCTGTACGCTGGGGATTAGGGCTATAATGACAATGTGCTTGAATCGTGCATGTTTGTTGTTTGCATGTTTTGCCCTACTAAGTGTTTAAGATAAGTCTTGAGCTGGCATGCAAATGATGCAAACGATGCAAAGTTGCAAACAAATGTTTTGTCTAGCTAGAATTGGCATGCACCTGGCATTCTCTTCATGTTATTGCTGCTTAGCTTCCTAAACCTAATAACGAACAATTTTGGCACTGACTCACCAAAATGATGTGTGATTAAATGTCTGGAAACATATAGGGGAGCCTTTGCTCTTGCACAGAGGCAAAACCCACAGATACAGAGACAAAGACACAATCTGAGATATCCTCTTTGTGATGTGTTTCCGCATATTACTGACTTCTGAATAGTTATGCACAATTTTGGCCTTGGAATGTGCTAGAAGTCTTGAAATAAGCCGCTGATTGGATAATGCTCTGTAGGTGTTGGTGGAGGATGAAAACAATGTGAAAGCACTGTTTCGACGTGGCAAAGCTAGATCAGAACTTGGGCAGACTGATGCTGCTCGTGAAGATTTCCTCAAGGCGCGCAAATATGCCCCAGAAGACAAAGCTATAGTGAAAGAGTTGCGTCTGCTAGCGGAACATGACAAAGCTGTTTATCAGAAACAGAAGGAGCTCTACAAAGGGTTATTTGGAAAAAGGCCAGTACCCAAATCACAGCCGAAAAATTGGCTGATTTTAATTTGGCAATGGTTGCTGACATTATTTTATCGCCTTTTCAAGCGACAGAGGCAGAAGGCTGACTGACGTTTAGAGGGATTTACATGTGAAAGTGAGCATTGCTTGCAAGTGACTTGAATAAGCGCTTTTGCCGCAGTATGTCTCTGTTACTCATTAAACCATCTTAAAATGTACTTTCGTATGTCAATGAAAAGAATTCCTGATTAAAAAGATTTTGAAATTGAAGTCTCAGCTCATTTTGCACGGTCATAAATTATTGGCGTTTCCTTAATGTTTATTGAAGGTTATCAATAATTTCCAATTTGACAATCAACAAATTTTTTTGAAACACTTGGATTTCTGAATGCTTAAGGAGAAATACTTCCTTAGCCATGTATTTATAGTCACATGACTTTGATTACAAGAAGAAAACTAAAATATTCACACATATCTCCTTTACTATAAATATATTGAACTAATCAAGGATAACTATATCAAAAGATACCATCATATCAACAGAAACTACCCTAGAATGCAATTCCCAAACTACAGTCTTTGCCAATTTCTTTGGTTTTGACTTCAACAGAAATGATATCCCCTCCAGTCCCCTTGTACCTGTACCACTTGGCACAAACAAGGGAGTAGCCAAAATCAACACACAAAGGGCGGTAACCTGGTAATAGAAGTAATACAATATGCCCCAGTTGAGTTCCGCCAGCAACCAGTTGCCTGTGGACGACCCCTCAGTCGCCCAGTGCACAATAGATATCAAGAAACCACTCATATAATTTGCTGCAGCCATCCTACAGAAGAAGGAAGACCCTGCTATGCTGAAGACGGCTATGAGATGAACCACAAAGCCAATATTCTTGTTCAAATGGATCCCCTGCACAGGCCTTGAGATGGCCTAAGCCTTCTCCCATCTTCCCCGGGTGCAGTTATTAATAACTCCCGAGTATTGTTAGAGAAATGCCAATTCTGATGCTCTGGAGGACGTTATGCCCCCTTCTTTTCCTGTGAGCCTTCTCAGGAATGAGATCGTATGTAGGCACCCGAATGGTGAGAATTAGCACAGAAAAGTTGGCGTTGTTTGCCAGTGGTATTTATAAAATTGGAAGACTATGATGCCGTTTTTCTCCAACATAGTACAGAATGGCAGCAGACCACAGGGCAATTATGCGCAGCGCGCACTTCACTTCTTCCACTCGGTGAATACTGCACGTGCAGTCTCCATGGATTGACAGCAGAACCGTCAGGTTTGACTTTGATGTGGTCAGAATCGAAATCTGATAACCAGTAATAGCTATTCAAGTAACAATATGCCTATTTCCCTTTCCCTGAAGAGACCTGAGTTATCAAATTTATGTTGTTCTGGAAACAGAGGTCAGGTAATAAGGCAAGTTCAACACAAAGCTCCATAACTGTGAATCTTTCTTTTGGAGATGCTAAGGAAAATAGTGCCTCTCCCTACTAGCAGAAACTGTCCTAACATTACCAGCTCCCACAACAAGATTCAACTTCCAAGTTATTAATGACCGTTTCAGTTTTGTGGCCTTAAAGATAGTTATATTTGATGTCCCCTTCTGACCTTCATCATTTTCCCAGAACATATTCAAGGAGCTGTTGCATAGCAGTTAGCATACTGTTCTCTAGATTTACCTACAGTCAGTAGGTAGAAAAATGATATGCCGGTAGCACCTCGGAGGTAATAGGTTCCGGCCTTGTATTAATCTTGCATTCTCGCTTCCTTGTGTAGTTCTAGAACATGTAATGTACTTCCATTCATTGAGAATATTTCCAAAATTTACAACTCAAACAAATATAAATGCTACAAGACCCAAGTTCACTACCAACGGGAAGCTTACAGACAGACTTACATAGATGAGAACCCATCATTCATCGTCAAAATCTTCTTTTTCCAATCTTAAGACCATTAGAAGAGCAAAAAATCCAAGAAATTAAATAAAGAGAAAATATGTCCAGGGTAGGTCTGGGTCACCATGGTTGTCTAGCCATGGACATCCACGCACAGTAAGCACAAACAATCTTCTGCGACATATACACATATACAGCAAATGATAGGCTCATAAGGGTTATGTCCTTCCAGTCTCCCTTCTGTTTTGGACTCAAATTATCTTGCAGCCCCTTCCCAAGTTTCTCCACACCTGCCAAAAACTGCTGCAATATTACTCCCTTGTTTTCCTTAATTTCCTTCTTTGTTTTCGTGTTAGTCGGATCATTAGGATCACGATTTTTGCAAGAAACTCTGATGGACATTCTTGAATCAGTTCTGGTAGCGAGAGCTAGAAATGAGCTGTGTTTGCAGTGGTATAAAGGGCCAATTAATGTGGCAGCCATGGAACAATCGATCTTTATCACATGAGAATTCTTTGATTAGATTGAAGGATATGGTGAAATGAGCAAATGGTAAATGGATTTTAGAACTGAGAAAGGAGTTATTCTTGGAAAAAGATGTGAGAACTGTAGTGCTAAGGACAACATAAGAAAATATCTCAGGAGGGACATCATCATGTCTGTTTAAATGTTGGGGATAAGGCAAAGGTTTGTATGGGCCTCCTTGTCCCAATAAGAGAGGAGAAAAACAAGTAATATATAAGTGCAGCAAAAACAATCAAAATGACAGAAAATGTTTGACAACAAAACAGACCGTTGAAAATTTGTCTCCACATATGCACATTTGGAAACAACAGGTGAATATCTCGCATGACAAGTAATAAAATTGTTCATGTATATGGCATTTTTTTTTTTTTTTGTTTTCAATTTTTATTTTCTATTTTTTAGCAATGTAGCAATGAAATATTTACAAACTACATTCATTGAGTTAGGATTTGCATTTACGTATTAGCCCTGTGAGAATTGAAATTAGGATGGAGTTGATTCAAATTTCAATGAAAGAGCTTCCAATATAGATCCATACCAGTACCAGAAATCATTCTACCGGTCATTAGTAAGGTTATGCATAGATCTTGAGTTTACTTAGATTTAAAATGTTATATTTATTTTAAGTATCAATAATGATCGTACTTATATCGCGTAGCTTGAAGCTTTTAGGATAAATTTTTAGAGAATTCAGCATCCGGCATGTTTGAGAGGATTCAAAAATATTCTGCAATATGTTATTTGCATGGGTATCAAACTTTGTTAATTGCATCAAAATATTCAAGATAATGTTTGAAATTTCAAAAAACCGACAAATAATAAGGTATTTACAAGATCATAAAAAATTGTTCAAAAGAAGTTTAACGAAAGCTCCCACGGCCATGCATATCTTTGAAATATATTGAGAATATTTCTAAAAAGTTTTGCCAATTATTGGATAATTTTAATTCTTATCATCAATTTAAGAGGTGAATAATATAAAAAAGGGATATTACACATTTGTAATCAATCAAGTTGTCGTGTTGGATTGGGTAAGCAGGTTATTACTTGTATATGTTTGCTTTCTTTCTTTGGTTATCTCTACTTTTGTATGCTTGACTCACACAAAAAGAATTTTCAACTTCCTGAGAATTCTAATATTTGACGAAAGCACAAAAACAACTACATAATGAATGAAACAGGCCTTTCAGGGAAAAATAAATAAACAATTCATGCAACAAAATGTCCTATGTGTATATTTGTAACAAAAGTGTGGCTAGTGGTCTAAAAAAGATTTTGAAAGAAATTTTAATATAAAGGAAAAAACATATAAAAAAAAAAAGAGTTCAGAAGGAGAGAATTATTTGAATTTAAAAGAATGCAAGATCTAAAAATTTCATTAAAATATTCAATAAATTATAAAATATTAAAAATGATCAAATTAAAGAGATTTTGTTTTTCTTGTTAATTGAACCGACAGCTTTTAGGATTCCATCAACCAACCTCAACTCCATATAGACTAAAACTTACGTTGTGACTTTCTTTTGAATCTTTCTATCTAAATTAGGATGATTTTGCACAAAGTCCCAAACCTTATATATATATATATATATAACAGAAACATGTCACTTCCTCTCTTTTTGACATTTTATGATCTTTTACCTATTTTTTTTTCCATATATTTATTTTTGTACAATTTTTGTCTTCTACTTCAGCCACCATATTAAGGTGTTAATGAGTCGACTCAAATGCAAACATATATAGATATGTATATATATATATATATTTCAAATTGATCCTATTTGAGATGAATTTCAATTAAATATATAAGTTAAAATAGGTTAAGGTACAAGTAAGTTAATGGACACATATTATATATGCATATCTAGCTGTATATAGAAGTGGCAATTAATTTAAATCAAATCTAAATTCACTCTATTTAGCTCAAAAATTTTGAGTTAATAAATGAATTATACGATGGGTTTAAGTTGGTGATGGAGAGAAGTGCTTGTCAAACTATTATGAAGAAATAAAAATTAAAAACTTTCAATTTTATTTACATGTAATATATATATATATATATCTATCATACACATAATACCATTCTTAAGAGTAGCAATTGAATTGTCGAAATTCATCATAATTCCCTTTTTCTCATTAGCTTAGCTTGCATTGTTTAAGACATGGCTGGCTTATGATTGTACTTATGAAGTTCATGAGAACACTTAGCTTACCTAACAAGTTTGCCAGTAACATTAACACGCTATTTTGCTGCCCCAAAGGAGATCATGGATGACTGTATTTCCTCTAATGTGCGGCCTTTGGTTTCTGGAACCAGCTTTATGATGAAGATGACCATCAAACCACAAATGGTTGCAAATATGAAAAAAGTGCCTGAAATTGAAATATACATACATAAATAAATATATATATATATATAAAATAATGAACAGTGTCACACTTCCGAGTTCAAATTTTAAGATCTTGAATTAAAGTAGAATAAGAGCGGGCAACCAAATCACACCTGCAGAGCTCCATTGCTCCAGAAAGTTAAATGAATACGTAATAATCCAAGAACCCAACCAGTTGACCACCGTCACCAAGCTTCCAGCTAAACCTTTCACATTTATCGGAAAAATCTGAAATAATAATAACAACAAGTTGAAATATGAGGTGCATCTTATATAAAGGTTGTCAACTTCAGTTGCACATCTAAGGATAAAGTTCAAGAAATTATGCACCTCTGACATTATAATCCAAGGAATGCCTCCCATGCCTAAGGAGAAAGATCCTGTAAATATCTGATGGAATTACAAGAAAACATTCTGTTTTAGCTTTTCTTTCCTCCTTGTTAATAGACTTAATTCACAATTCCATGGCAAAAATCAAGTTTATAAGCATTTTAATGTTTATGTTGCATTACCAAGACACCACCAAGGGCTAGAGATGGACTGAAATGCCAAAGGTTCTTGTCCTGCACTTGGAAGATAGTACTAATCAGATTGCAGGATCAAACTGTAGAGAGTAAAATGGATTTGTGTGTAAGAGTAACCTGTAACAAGAATGACAATCCAATCAGAAAGCAACCCAAGCAAGTTCCCGCCCCAGAAACCTGCAGAAGCAGAAGACCATGTTATCTTTATAGAGCTAAGCAAATATATAAAAGCAATGTAGAAGTCTCTACCAGTAGCAATGGCCGTCTTCCAGATTTATCCATCAAGAGCGTTCCTAAAACAGTCATTGGAACCTGCAAAACAGGAATGTCTAGGAGTTTAGGCTCCGGGGCAGAGCCTAACAATGGGGGAAGAAAACTATCTTAGAATCTATTAACCTGAACAATAACCATTGCCGTTGTTCCGACCCTTTCCGAAAAACCTGTCACAATCTAGTGTTTAGCATATTTTCTACTGATAATTAGTCATTCGTATCACATAGAAAGCACTAGTTTACCTGCTGATGAAAATATAGCATGTGCATAGTATGCAATTGCATTGACACCTCCAAACTGTTGTAACACCATCAACCCTACTCCGACCTGAATGCATTGGAAATGTGTTCACGGACACTCTCAAGTCACAAATTGTGTTACTAAGTAGAACCTTACTATAAGTGAGTGGGCATATTTTCTTTGAAACAAGTCCATCATTCTGGAGTCCTTGAGTTGTTCTAGAATTCTTGTATAATCCTGTAAATCAGCAGCATGTGTATGTATCTCATCTGAGTCAAATAATTAGAACAAAAAGGACACTATCTAAATAAATCCATCAATTTGAATAAAGTCAAAGTAGTCACTCTGATTTCAGCTGCTTCTTCAGAAATATTGGCATTTTTCCCCCTGAGGCGTACCAAAGATGCTTGACTGCCACTCCACTGACCAATCTTAGCCTGTCCAAGAAATGAGAACAACTGATCAAAAGTATTCTAGAACGATTGATCATTCTAGGACTTTCCTCTCACTGAACTTCTACCAAATTATATACTTTATGAGCTTACCAGCCATCTAGGAGACTCAGGAATGAGGAAGAGGCCTATAAGCTGTACTAGACATGGAATGGTCCCTGAAATGTAGTCAAAAGCCTGTTTTTCTTCAACTGACTCATACATATAGTAAAGACCATACCCAGGAAAACAAATATTACCTATGGATGCCAAGAGGCGCCAGCTGATGACATTACCAATAAGATACATTATGGAGGCACCACAACATATCATCAACTGAAACATCAGAAAGGATTTTATTTCAGTGTCTATGCATATAAAATGACTTCTAAACTTGAAAGTAAAAAGAGATGTTTCACTTACCTGGTTTACTGCCGTAAATGATCCTCGGAGATTCTTAGGTGTGATTTCTGCTATATATACAGGTACCTATTGATTTACAAGGTTAGAAAACTTTAAAAGATTACAATATGTCAGGAAATCGGGGCACAAACTGTGTACCACATATGAAAGAATTCCAATTCCAAATCCCGTTGACAGCCTCCCAAAATCAAGCCACCAAACACTCTGTTACAGCCAGTAAGACAATGCTGAATAAGAATCTGATAAGAGTCTGCATTTGCACATAAGTATGTGTATACGTTCAACTAAACCTGCCCACTCAACTCCAAAAGAAGGGAAAATAGAAATAGATAGAGATTAGGGTCATACTGCACATATGCAACAGATTGTTCAACTCTGCTATACATCTAGGAATCATCTGCATATCTTAATGAAGAAAATTCCACATATCTTGTTGTTTCCTATAACCAAATATCATGCTCATTAAAGGAGAATGATATCTTCTTTCAATTTGCTTTCCATAATTGTTTGACAAACATGTAATAACATTATGGCTCTCACTCTCATCAAGGTGATAGATCTGCACATAACTGTCTGCCTCCTCTTTCCTTTTTATAATTATATGAAGCACTGTATTTCCTAACTCTATTCCAGTTATGTACAGTCATCTTCAATAATTTATTTCTGTTTACTACACTTGCCACATTGGCATCAACTATGTGACTCTTATAATTTACTTATTTTATTGCTGAGTTATTGTTACTATGGTCCTTGACATTTGATCATTGGTTGTTTCATTTAGTTCAACAAATTAATTGTCAGTTTTCACTCGACAAAACTGTTGAAATAACATGCATGCATGCAGCTAGAATCTTTTCTTTTAATTTTGTGTTTAATATTCAAACAAGCATCTTTCTGTTGTGTAGCTCTACGCCTACTTAAGCACTAAATTCTTCTTCAATAGTAGTTTACATAATAATCCAATCAAAGTCACACCTTGGTCCATGCATCCCTCCAATTCTAATACATTAAGCTGTTAGAGAGGATAGACATTAAATATTTACCGTCTCTAATAATACCCTTAAAGCACTAGTTGTATGCTAAATGGTTTTTCAAGTTGTAATGCTCAGCCTCTTTCCTTACAGTGCTGGGTTCTCTTTTTCTTCAGTAAGATCATCTTCTCTTCCACATGTCTACATTAGAACACTTTCCAAATGATGCTTTATAACTCATAACACTAAACACTTCCTCAGGGAGTATAGATTTGCGGGAAATTGTCAAACATACACATCTTAAAGAAAACAACTGCGGGATGCGAGCCTTCTGGACAAATGTTTCATAATTGAGTAGAAGGAAATCTTCAATTTAATGTCTTAGAATTACATTTCCCAATTCACTCAAACCAATCTCTGATATTGGTCTAATAAGAAAGAATCTCCATCTCAAGTTCATATTCATATAGCAAGGTAGTCTACAGGTTTTGAACCTTATCACATTCTTGTACATTTAAGAACGCCACATCAATATAATAAACACAAATTAATAAGAGAGTAATATTCTTTTGACATCAAAACCTCCACAAAACTTTGGGGGTGTGACTAAATTAACCAAAATTAGAATTTATATTTCTTTATATCCATGGTAGTCTGTCTTTGCATTCTCGAGGCTTAGTTGCCGTGGCACCAGATTAAGATATAAAATAAAATTGCATGAAAAATCCTCAATGCTTATGGAAACTTAATAATGGTATTAAGATTTTTGTAATAAAGTTAAATGGGTATCTTTCCTTTTCCCTCCATCCATGAAAACATTGTGCTAGAATGCAAAAATGTGGTCCTGCGGATTCACCAAAGAAAAGCATGAGCAAAAAATGTGAGATAGGTACCTTAGAAAAGGCTATTGCAAGCCATCCAACAACATTAAACAGTTCTGCGAACCCCATTGCCTGCATTAGTTGATCAATTGTTGCATTAGACAACAAGGAAATTTAAGATTGCTGCATCTGAAATATTATGACAATATTAAAGCAAAATATGGAAATAAATGAGGTCTTACTCCTCTCCTTCCAAAGAGATCTGCTATCTTGCCACTCAGTACAGCTCCAATCATAGCTCCAATAGTTGATATTGACCCAAACAATGAATACTCCAAAGTGGAATCCAAATAATAAACAGGGTGGAAAAAATAAATATACTGTATGAAAATTAAATATGAATTGCTTAAATGTCAGATAAAAAACATAATATTCAATTGTCACAGGAGTTATAAGGCTCCTTTCATGACTTGCATAAAAATAAGTTTTTAAAGTATTTTATTCTTTATTATTTTTAACTTAAGAGATTATTTTCAACTCATTGCTTAACACCAATTATATACGATAGTGTTCATTTTGTTCAACAACTGCACGAGACAGTCATTTGAGCATGTTTGATAATAGACTTTCTCCTGAGTTTCTTCGTTGAGATTTGAAGACAATGAATAAGATCAGCACTATTGTATTGTCTCTGACCACATACTAGAGGATATAACTCTAAGGTAAAAAAGGATGGCGGGAACTATGAGAAAGCATCTATCTATAAGAAGGTAATGCCATGTTATCTTTAAGAAGGGAAGGGGAGAAAACTTCTCTATACCTAGGGATACATTCGAAAAAAATTTCCCCAGAATTCATTTATCATCAATTGTTATAGATAAGCATTAGGAGGGGTCTTCAACATATTTATCATCAGTTTGTTCTTGTAACTCCTACACTTCCACTGTTCGCATCAAGGAAACATAAGAATTTAACAAAGCATTGAATGCACTAGTTACAATGTTGTCAATGTTGGTTTTATGGCTTTATTTTGTTCTTTTCATTCTTGTTTAGCTCGTTGGTGTAGAGCCCACATATTTTCAGGCTTCTTTTCATCATGGATACTCTATCTGAGTAGCGTAAAATGCCATTAAATACGAACATATTCTAAATTTTAACTCAGATTTAGCTAATTGATTATACCTTGTTACATCAAAATATGTTTTTAGAAGCTTCCCTTTCCCTAGATCATGCTATGATTTTCTTCTGCCCTGGTATGCTTGTTTTCTAGCCGGTAAATCTAGCTAGTGCAAGAAATTCCAAAATCAGCAGTGGTCCAATCTTAATAAAAAATGAAAGTCCATATAACCCAGAAAAAAGAAAAAGAAATAAAGACAAACAATATATTACTATCACATATAAAAAAGACCGCAAGAGATAAAACAAATAAATCTCACAGAAGCCAAGCCTTGAGAATTACTACTCACATAGAGTAGACTATGGATATATATTCAACCCAAAACTACCCAAATCATTATAAATAGAATTGTATTACTCTTTCCTACTAATCCCTCTCAGCTTTGTATCAAATGAATTCCAAATTAATTATAGGTGGATTCAAACTCATTTTAAACTATTGCGTTGTTGATCTCAGCTTTTTACATTTACTAATTTGCTCATTCATATTAATCCCAGTGGCTCCAACTGAAACTCATCCAAAATTCTAACCCTTACAAATTCAAGAACAATATTATATCTCAAGAAGACTCACCTCTGCCAATGTCAGGCCAAGATCCTCCACAATTCCAGACTGAGCGGGTGACGAAAATCCCACCTGCATATATATCACAAATTTGTCAATAAACATGTTCACTGTACCGTTAATGACAAAAAGTGCCTGGCCTAGCCACAATTGATAGCTCTAAGAAGCCAGAAAAAGGCCAATACTAAAAGAGAAAGCAAGAAAAATTTAGGAAACTTTAACATGCATAGCTATTTATTTCTTGGAACTTACAGCAGAACCAAAAACATAGGAACCTGAGACCGCCACGAAGGTGCTTAGCACAAGAACAACGGTGGCGGAATCAGAACTTCTCTGCCCCTCGCTGCCGCCAATATCCGGCCTTATCCTCGGGAGCAAAGGGCTGGTGTTGGTGACTTCATCTGGTGTGCTTTCTGAGTCCATTTACGTGAGCAAAAGATGAGCAAAATCACAATGTAAAAACTGCTAAATTTAAGGAAGAAGAGTGGAATATTAAAGGAAAACTGCCGTAGATCAGTTGAATGAAAGCTCTGACATTCCGATGGGGACGGGACAGCAATAAAATACGAAGACAGACAGATAAATTTGTAATAGTATTCCTCCTCGTCATACTGACGTCCCTGGCGTTTCCTACAAATATTGCCGGATGCGGACATTTTAGTAATTTGACCTTTTTTAGTATTTTTTGATTGGCACTTGACCGTTTGGCTTTATTTTCATTCAGTATTTTAAAAAATTAAAAAATTAATTATAACCTTGGAACATAAAAATTAGCTTGTACTCTAATGTTTCGTATGAAAATAATAATGATGACAGATATTGATATGGGGAAGTTAGTCAAGCTCAATAAAGTCGGTCTAGACCTATGAATGCATTAGGCTAGTCGAGCAATAAAAGCTATCAAGAGCCCTTTACTCCACCATAGCGCGTCGGAAGAGACCTAATGCCAAAAGGACATCTCGACCAGAATAGGGGTCTTTCACTTAACCAGAGTGTGGCAGAAGAAACTTAAGCCCAGAAGGGCATCTCAATTAAAATAGGTCGACCTGTGAGATAGAAAGGTCTCTCCCGCAACCGATCATTGTTGCATTAAATGTAATTCAACTACTACTCTGCCACATTAAACATGCTGACAGGTGGCATGTCTCCACATTAAGGAATGTATCTCCATCGTACCACTAATATGCCTCCGCATTAAATGTGGAGATCTCCTACATATTCCAAAAGAAGAAGGGA
>JACGDI010005673.1:164822-219897 GCA_014898725.1 Jacaranda copaia
AAGTGTTAGAGTGCTTTAGCCTAGGGCCTCATTGGCTAGCCAGACGTGTGTTGATTGATTGCAGGACTCAACTTACTCCTATCATAATATTCAACTCTGACCTATCTTGTGGTCGATCACGGTAGGCCAAAGCCCAACCCATTTACTCTCAGATCCAGACATCATCATTTAGTGCTATATATGAGAACCTAGAGTCCATAACCTGAGCAAATGGTAAACACAAGATGAGTTGTATTCAAGAGGGAACAAAATAGAAGGTCCTCGACCTTTGCCCTTTACCTTTTGCCTTGAGTAAGAATAAGATGTGGTGGACCCAACTCCCAACCTGAGTAAGTAGTAACCCTGACTATACCTTAGCTTATGCAAATCATAAGTGAGTAAATATCAACCCAGCTCTCAGCCTAGTTGTTAGCAACTTTGTAGATGTGACCATAGCCTAGGTTGATTCCCGAGAGAGAAGGCCTAACCACATCCTTGAGAAAAAGTAGTTGACTTTATGAAGCACCTCACTCAACCCATTCGAGCTTAATAGAGTGATAAGGTTGAGCAACAAGGACCTCAGTCAAGCAAAAGCTTGTCATAGACAAATCGGGAAGAATGAGAAAAAGTGTCACAACAAGTTCAATAGTTAAACAAGCATTTTGAGGAGATTTCTAGGTAGAACGTAGAAAAGAACCTCAAGCACGACAATATGCCCCATCTTTGCCGTGAACGGGAGTCACCATTCATTTAAAAGATAATCTATGAGCGCATATCTGTCAATGCAAAGATCTTGATTGGTTTACACCGATATAATAGTTCAACCGAACTGAATGAGCACTTGCTCTAGTTTGAGCGTATGACACAATGAGCACATTCATGCCAAAATGTTGTTCACCACACTTTAGGGAATAGCACTTGATTGGTTTGTTAAGTTGGAGTCTGTGTCCATTTTCTCCAACGATCAATTTTATGACAAGTTTATCCACCAAGTTGCTAGCATAAGGAAAGCAAAACCCCCTATACTTATTTGCATAATATGAAACAAAATGAGAGAGAATCTCTTTGGGACTTGTGCCAGATTTAACATTGCGGTGCTAAAAATTGATACTCTTAGAATTGAGTTTTCAATTGATATATTATTCCCTGGTCTCAAATATAAAGAATGTGCTAAGGCCCTAGTGAAAGGAATACCACGATCGATGGAGAAACTACTTGATCTTATAGAAAGGTATATAACCCAAGAGAATATAAATAGGTTGAAATATAGGAATCCTGAAAATGACAAGAAGAAAGACAAAGACAAAGATGACAGGTAACAGAGGGATAGCCATCGATCCCCCATCAAGAGATTCACAATTACACAACATTGAGTACTGCCAGCAAGGAGGTCCTTGTTCATCATCCTAAATGATAAACTCCTTAAAAAACCTAGGAAGTTGAATAAGACCGAAGCCATGGAGATCCAAAAAATATTATCACTTCCACAAGCAGAAAGGACATGATACAGAAGATTGCTTCAACCTACATGATGAAATTGAATGACTCATTCAATAAAGACATATGAAGAAGTTCATTGATGAAAAAACTAGGTAGGAGACGGGCAGGGCCAACCGAATTCTCTGTAAAGAAATGTCAAGATTAGTGTCCTGCCCTACAAAGGGTGACAAAGAAAATGACAAAGAAAATGACAAGCTAACATTTAGTGTCCTGCCCTACAAAGGGTGATTGATACCATCACGAGGGGACTAGTTGGGGGAGATTCCAAAACACCAAGATGGAAGAACCAACAAGATTAGAATCGACTAAATCCACACTAGTTGAAATGGTTTTTCAACTTTCCACTAGTACAAACCTATCTCTTTCTCTAATTCTAACCTCTCGCACATCGGGCACTAAAGGGTTGACATTAAACTAGATTTCCCCCTCATTGTATCAATTGAGATTGCTAACTTTGAAGTGAGGAAGATTTTGGTAGAAGATTTTGGTCGATAATGGTAGTTGTTCGAAAATAATTTTCTTGTTAACTTTGAAAAGGATGAATTTGGGAAAGCTTAAGTTTGATGCGATCTGTACTCTGCTGGTCGGGTTCGAAGGATCTGAAATCATTCCTTAAGGATCCATTAATCTGTCTATCTCATTTGGAGAAGCGCTTCGAAAGTGAACCCTCATGGTCAACTATTTGGTGGTTAACACCCCCTTTACATGTAATGCCATAATTGAGAGGCTTGCATTAAACGACTTCAGGGCTGTTATTTTGACCAACCACATGAAGATCAAGTTCCTGATAGTTGTAGGAACTGGGGAACTACTCTGTAACTTCAAGGAAGCCTAGTGATGCTAAACCATTTCAATTGAGACAAATGAGCAAAAAATTTGACCTAAACTAAAACCCTTAAGAGACGTCTTAGTAACGGAACCTAAGGAAGGACAGAAAAGCAAGAAAAGAAATAGAGAAGAAACCAAGGTCGAACCAATTGAGGAGTTCAAGACCATAGAACTCAAGCCTGCGAATCCTAACAAGACTACAAGGTTTGGGAGTAATTTAGGAAGCAGCATGAAATACATGATGGTCGACTTCTTTAGAAAGAACATTGATGTTTTTGCCTAGAAAACTGCTGACCTCCAAGGAATCAACCCCTAGATCATTATCCACTACCTTAATGTGGACCTGTCATTCAAGCTTATCGAACAGAAGATTAGGACCTTCAACGCAGAAAGATACTAGATCATTTAGGAAAAGGTCAACAAACTTTTAGAGGTAGGCTACATTGTAGAAATTCAATAACCTAGTTAGCTATATAATGTAGTTATTATCCTTAAGAATAAGGGCAAATGGAGAATATGTAATGATTTCACTAATTTTAATAAAGCTTGTCCTAAAGACCCTTATCCTCTACGTCGATTAGACTTATTAGTTGATTTAATAGCAAGTTGTGATCTTTTGAGTATGATAGATGCTTTCCAATAATATTATTAAATTTTTACGATCCCCAAGGACATGGATAAGACCTATTTTGTGGTGCCTAATAGTTTGTACTACTTTTTGGTCATTTCTTTTGGCTTTAAAAATGCAAGAGCAACATACCTAAGATTGGAAAACTTTATGTTTAAAAATGAGATCGGCAGGATGATGGAAGTTTATTTCGACGACATGATTGTCAAAATAGAAAAAGAAGAAAACCATCTAGCCAACATTGACCATACCTTCTCGATATTAAGGGCATTTTGTATAAAACTTAATCCTAATAAATACACATTCGAGATACGAGGTGAAAAAGTTTTGCGTTACGTAGTCAGTTAGAGAGGCATAGAGGCAAGCTCACAAAAAATCCAGGCAGGCCATTCAAGATATCTCTTCTCTTAAAATGGTTAGGGACATGTCGCAACTAGTTCAAAGGATCATAGCTTTGGGTCGATTCATCGCCCTCAAAATTCTCAGGAATGTAAGAAAGTTCAAATGGATGAAAGAGTGTGACCAAGCCCTGGTTGATCTAAAGCAATACTTATTTGCTCCTCCAATGCTTGTCAAGCCTATGGTCGAGGAGGTCCTGTGTGTTTACCTAGCAGTCTCATCGACAGCGGTGAGTTTGATTTTGTCTCAACAAGCATGGTGCACGCAGATCTATGTACTACATTAGTAAAGCTTTGTAAGGCCTAGAGCATAATTACCTTGAGATCAAAAAATTTGCCCTCGCTTTGGTTACAACAACCAGGAAGTTAAGGCCTTATTTCTAGCTACAGTTTATTGTTGTCCTGACGAACCAAACTTTCAAGTAGGTACTCTCAAAACTTAAGACATTGGGAAGACTGATAAAATGGGCTATTGAATTACAAGTATTAGCAGACTTTGTTGCAGAACACGTTGACCTCCCCATTATGGTCAAGACGAATCCACCTGTTTGGTCTCTGCACATTGATAGATTAACAACTTCCATGGGAGGTGGAATAGGGATTTCTCTACACTCTCCTCAAGCCAAAGAGTATGAGTTAGTTATCAAACTCAACTACCCTATCACTAATAATGAAGCAAAATATGAAGCCCTTCTTGCTGGAATAAGGATGGTCATTGAAAGAGCTAGGGGTCAAACATTTAGCAGCGATCACGAACTTTAAGCTAGTCATGGAACAATTTGAAAGGAACTTTGAAGCAACGAAAACCACCATGAATAAATATCTTGCTAAAGTTAAGAAGTTGCAATAGCAATTTAAGAAATTCACCCTCAGTTAGGTCCCTAGATTCAAAAAGAAAAAGGCAAATTCTTTATCAAAGTTCGTTAGTTCGATGAAGGGCACCAGGGAAAGAACTATCACGTTCTTAGTCTTAAATAAACCCACCATAAGTGACCCCGATCAAAATCAGATTTGCAAGATCTAAGAATCAATCCCTGCTTGGCAAGATGAAATTAAAGCTTATTTAAGGGAAAGTAAAGTGTTAGATGACAAACGGATGGCTTGAAAGTTAGGAGGCCAAGCAACAAAGTTTTCCCTTAACGAATATGGTCAACTACATAAGAGATCTCTCTCTAGACTTCCACTGAGGTGTTTGACATCAGAATAAGCCATGAAGGTTTTGCAGGAAATCTATTCAGACATATGCGTTAACCATTCTAGAGGGTAGACACTAGCCCACAAGGTCATTAAACATGAATATTTTTGGCCAACCTTACTAGAAGATGCAGTTAATTTTGCCAGAAAGTGCCCATCTTACTAGGCCCACTCTAACATCTCCTATAGGCCCGCATCGACACTAATCCAAGTTCAGATCACTTGGCCCTTGAACTAGTGGGGGATAGACATTATAGGCTCATTCCAAAAGCCACAGGCCAAAGGAAGTACATAATAGTAGCAGTCAAATATTTTACTAAATTAGTCAAAGCAGATGTGGTTCTGAAGATAACCGATACCATAATTAGAAGTTTTTTGTAGAAAAACATCATCTACCGTTTTGGTCTACCTAAGGTACTGATTCAAATAATGAAATCCAATTTTAGAGTAGAAATAAGAGAAAGTAGTGTGAAAGCCTTGGGATAAGACAACACTTCACATCAATTGGCATCCTACATGTAAACGGGTAAACAAAAGTTACCAATTGAATCATTCTTGACCACATCAAGACCAGATTGGAAGGATCTAAAGGTAATTGGGTAGATGACCTCCCAGGAGTGTTATGGGCTTACAGGATAACCCCAAGAATTGCAACAAGCCATTGACCTTACAGTCTGGTCTATGGCTCAAAAGTAGTGGTCTCTACAGAGTTGATACAACATATAGCATGAGTGATTCACTACTACAATCTAATCAAGAACAAGGTAGAGGCCACTTGACCTCAAAACCATAGATGAGCTACAACAATAGGCAAACTCAAAAATGCAAAGGTATAGATCAATCATGGCCAAGCATTACAACAAAGTGTTCGACTAAGAAGTTTTCAAGTCAGAGACCTCATTCTGAAAAAAGTTGAAGTTTCAAAGAATGTTAGAAAACTTGACCCTAAATAGGAAGGCCCCTACTCGATAGTCAAAGTTGCTAAACACAATTCATATAGGATAGCTGATGTGAATAGGAATGAGCTTTCTCGACCATCGAATGCAACAAACTTGAAAAAATTCTGTGTATAAAGAGACTCTTATCTTAATTCAACTGTTTTGTGATGTGTGAGATCCAGTCTTCTTGAGCAATGTACTTTTGTAATTTGCTTTCAAACCAATGAAATTAACTCATATTCGATCCACTTCTTACTTTCAAGTCAAATTATGGCTTCTAGCCTGGTCATCTAATAATGGTGGAATTATTTAAATTCAACCTAGTAGTCAACTACAAATCTAGTTTCAAACCAAGTGACAGTTATATGCATATCCACTCAAATGATCCTACAGGAGCTTGATCTCAAAACAACTAACGTGCTAAACAAAATAAATTTATGTAATTAAAAGTCGACTTCATAGTTAACCATTATCTTGATTTCAAACCAATCAACAAAAATATGTGTATTGGTTCTATACCAAACAAACAAAACTAGTAGATAACCTCAAAGGTCAATTAGACATTCAACATAAAAAAAGAAGTTGAGAAAGAGCAAAAGCAATATAAAGGTAATACAATGATATACGACTAAAGACATAACATTGGAAATAGATAGAGTACTCAAATTGTACAAAATATTAAAAATATCTATAACATTATATCAAAATATTTTTCACGCCTCTCAAAGTAGAACAAGTCAAGAAGCATAAAAAGATAGGAAAAACAACAGCAGTAGTCTCAGCTTGAGCCGACCATCTCTCCTCTTGTGCGTTAAACGGTGCCTTTAGCTACCTCATCAATAGCTTTGTCAAGCTCATCAGTAGAGTCCATGAGCATGACCATTGGTAGACCTTCGACCTCTTAGTCCACCCAGAGCATGGAGCTCCTGCTAGTCGATAGTTGGGAAGTAGACAACTACATCGACTTGCCCATTTTTTAGGTTGAAGGTGAAGTTGCCTACGAACTCAAACTCCTTGCCCACCTCCACTGCCTTTGCATGCATTAGAACCTCCATTTCCTCAGCCGACACAATCTCTTCATAGTCCTCGAGCTGTTCATTTTGGAGTATATTTAGTTGGGCCTTGTCTTTCTCCCAAAATTCATAGGCCAAAAACTCCAACTGCTTAGCAATCTTCTGAAAGGACTCCTTAGTGTCGTCAAGCATAAAGACTATGCTATCCTCTTTGAAGACTGGGCTCAACAAAAACTATTGCAATGCTTTCTTAATTTGTTCCTCTAACTCCCAAATTCTTGATTCCAAGGATTCAACTTGAGTTTTGGAGATATTGGATTATTCCTTTTGGAGTGCCTTGTGGTCGGCCAAGGCGAGCTCAACCCTATAGTAAAAATTATAGCCCCACAACCCAACCTACAAGAATAGAGGATTAGATTAAAAAGATGTGTGTCAATCTAAAGCCAAAAGTAACTCAACCATAAACTTACCATGTTAGCATGGTAAGCAAACACCTTCAAGGCGTCAGTCTCTTCAAGCTCTAACATTTTCTTCTGATTTGAGAGGAAGAGACCAGTGGTAAGAACCTTAAAAGGGGTCACCCTTGTCAACCTCATGCCTAGCATCATCATTATGTTCGAAAAAGATGGCAATAAGAACAGCTCCTCATCGGGTAACAACTCAAAGAGTGAGGTATCAATAACTTTCCCCTTCTTAATAGCGGTCTTCTTAAGAGAGGAAGGTCAATCATCAATAGTCTTCCTTTTTTGTTAATGTACTGGGCTAGCAACCTCAACTACAATCGATCGAGTAGATAAAGGAGTAGTTAGCGGTGCCTACTGTGAAGGAGCACCTTGAGAGGCAGCCTCTCATCGGGAGGTCACTTCTTGGTGCTCTTGCACCTTTTGTTGGCGAGTTATGGCTTGTTGGCGTGTGTGATTCATTATCTCTCGACCTAAAAAACACAACAAAAAGAAACACATAATATCGATTAGAAACACTACAGAATGAGCAAAATTAATGCAACAAAAATAAGTCTACCTAAGTGAGCATTAGTTGGCATATCCCACAAAGCAGGCAATAAGTCCACTAACTCTAGATTCTCTTCCTTTATAAACCTCAACACCTCTATTTCTTCAAATTTCACTAAGTCCTTGATGAAAGTGTTATTCTAGGTCAGATTATCATTGTTGGGCATCTCCACTTGACATTTCAACCATCCCTTTAGGATATTGAAGCCATCCTCACTAGGTACGCAAACATATAAGTACTGACAAAGACGGGCAGTCAAATAGTAAAAGTCCAACTCCTCTATGCTACCCGACTTACAGAATGTGGGAAGGTATAATAGGTTGCTAAAGTTTATGAAAGAAAAAGGCTAGTTATTTATCATCATTAGAATAGCAAAACTATACAAAATTGAAAAACAGTTGGCCAACAATTGAGTGACGCACACTTAATGACCCCTCAACAGGTCGACTATAGGTTGCGCAAAGGAAAGCCTAAGACCACATTTGAATGCCTCTTCGAACACCATTATATAGCCCTCTTGGGGTTTATACATCTTACCATTATGCCTGGCACGATTAGCTCGAACTCAAAGGGGATATGATATGTGTGCCTAATTAGTTCTAAGTTAACCCTACTGATCTCAGACACTATGTTACTGTAGTAGTATGCCATAAATAACCTGCTCTGAGACGCTAGAGATTGACTAGTCTCCCCAGATGGTCTAATGGCCCCATCAACCCTAATCCTCATTTCATCTCCACTCTCTCCACTCAAACTCGTGGAGGCACTTGACCTCTCATTAGAGGAGCCATTAGTCCTACTAGATGAGTCACAACCCCTCTTAGTTGAATCCTTAGACAACCAAGACATCTCAGACCCATCCGACCTCTCATTACCCTCTTCAAAGATTCTAAGCAAGATATCAAATAGTTGGTCGAAAAAAGAGCGAAACTACATGAGAAAAAAGAAAAACTTATGAAATGGATAAGAAAGGAAGGTTCATGATTTTTGTCTGGAGCAATGAAATTTGCAGAGCTCAACCTCTCACTGATGCAGTAAATGTGGTAAATGAGAAGAACAATGTGTTATTTATAGAGTTTACCCAAGGAGTATTCAACCGACTAAAACGATCGATTACTGGGCACTTATTGTGTAACCACTTGTCGCTTTATTTATCTGCCAAATGCAATTGCAACATTTAATGCCACCAAAACCCAAGTTAAAATTCAAAATCCAAGGTTGATTTACATAAAGAAAAATTTAAAATTGAAGATTAGCTACTCTCTAATCCTTCTCATCACGAGCTCAATTAGGACTCGAGAGCAGGGAAACATGATATGGGAAAGTTAGTTGAGCCTAATAAGCCCAATAAAACCAGCTCAGACCTAAGAACGCATTGAGCCAATCAAGCAATAAAGGCTATCAGGAGCCTTTCACTCAACTAGAGTATGGCAAAAGAGACTTAAGGTTAGAAGGACATCTCGACCAAAGTAGGGGTCCTTCACTCAACCAGAGTATGACGGATGAGACCCAAACCTAGGAGGGCATCTCAACTAGAGTAGGTCAACCTGCAAGATAAGAATGTCTTTCCCACCATCAGTCACTATTGCATTAAATACAATTCAATCACCACTTTGCCGTATTAAACACACAAACAGGTGACGTGCCTCCGCATTAAAGGAATGTATCTCCACTATACCACCAGCATGCCTTCACATTAAATGCCGAGATCTCTTCTATATCCCAAAAAGAAGGGGACATCCCACCCAGAGAGGGGTTTTAGACAAAAAAAGACTTAAAAGTCCTCAGACAATACCCAATTGCAGCCCTACATAAAGGTATGTTCACTATAACTTTGACCTATACGCTGCTACTCTAAATTCTGGTTGATTGTACTGAGTTAAGTGTAGTGCCTTAATCGAGGACTTCCTTGACTAGCCTAACGTATGTTATTGTTTGCAGAACTTGACCCACTCCTATCCTAATATTCACCTTCGACCCATCTTCTTGTAGATCACGGTGGGCCAGAGGCCAACTCATTTACTCTTATATCCAAGCATCATCAGATATATAATTAAATTTTTTTTCTAACTACATATACCAAATTCATGGGTCAAACTCCAAACACTTTGACATGGCATATAAGGGCATTGCTTCTAGCGAAATTGGCCACTTGACTTGAATACAATTGACAATTAAGGTAGTTCATATTTTTTATATCTCTCAAAAGATCACACTTTTTAAATATATATGTATATTTTAATTATTTTTAAATGATAACTGAAAATTTACATCAAATTTAATTTGAATTTGATACATACGACTATGGGATGATATAATAATTTTAAGAGAAATAAATAACAAAAACAAATAGTATTTTTAATGAAAATGTGTAAAAATTAATGATTGCCGATTTTTAAATAATGTTGAAAACAACAACACATAGGCCCACCACGACAAAACTATTGTATTAGTGATAGATTATAGAGAGCTTATCCAGGACTTCAATAGCTTAAATCTTGAATTGATGATAAATGTGTTATGATAAGTAGATGCATTTCCACCTCCATTTAGGCGGCTTGATGCTTGACCATAGCATTCCAAAAACAGGTAATCCATCTGCAGTCCACCGTCACTTTGTTGATTTAAGTTTTAATTCGATGTTGAAAACATTCAATGTTGAAAAACAGCCTTGCTTTTAACATCTCATATGGTACCATTTAAACTGAAATCAAGATGGATATTAACATTATTATCCACCATGTCTATACGTCTAATCTCATGTCCCAAAAAGTTTAATTAAAATGAGGAAAAGGAAAGGAAACTCAAGAAACACAAAAGTTTTCGAGTTACTGCAGGAGCAATCCCCCCTTCAATAGCCACAGCACCAACGAATATCTGCGCAGGAGTAAGCTAGAGATCCACATGAAGTTTCTCAAAGCAAAATGCAATGATAATGGGTCCTGCTAAATCCCCCGCTGCACAACCTGCAAAACATACACAATGTACAGAATTAGATCAGAAACAGAGCTGAAGTATAAACTGTTCCTATTTGTTTGTTTAATGTCAATCCCTGTGAAGTCGTACCAATCCATTGGCCAGCCGAAGGATGAATTAAGGTTGCTCCTATACCAGCTCCAATAGATGCAAAAATGAGTGAGGCACCACACCTAACAGTTGCACCATAAACCTTCTTTCCAAGAATCCAAACTTGTTCTGGTGTATCGACTGTATCACTATCTTCTCTGGCATTAGACATGGAAGAAAAGAATCGATAGATATCAATGCCAACTTGAACAATCCATGATGCTAAAACTCCAAGGAAATGCCCTGTTGACAATAAAAGATGTTTAAGCAAATTCAGGTTTACCCAAACTGAGCCAGCACAAAGAGAAGCAAGTATGGAGGACTTAATTATATGACCTCTAAAGGTGGTTCTGCTGATGCAGAAACAGTATGTTAAAGTCGGCATTCCTCTACCAGCTTTGCGAGTGGCCGACTTGGGAACATCTGCAAGAGTTGATTATAAGAACACAAAAATAATTGGTAACACCCAATTAATAACAAGTGATGAATACCTTTGAGAAGTTTCCAGGCCATGCGCCGTGAAACATAATGGACTGCAAGTCTTTCAAGAACACGTCTTGTGGTAACTACACTTGTCTGAGCAAACACGGTAAGATAAATATGGTTAGCTTACCCCTGTAACCAATCAGCCAATTGACACTAATACAGAAGTTTCAAACAAAAGCTAGCAGGACGCTCAGTAGCCATAAAGCCACAAAAATTAACGAATAACTCCACTTGAAATGGCTTTTTGTATCAGAAAGGGGCTCCGTTTCATGGATGGTTCTGATCAATACTTAGCAGGACATATTCTGAATTCAAAATAAGGGGCAGAAACAAAGCAATCTTTGGAATAAAACTCTGCCTAGCATGAAATGTTTTGAAAGACGAATGGAGAGATCAGCTACCAACATAAGGAGATAAGGCTCCACAAACTGTAAGGTTGTAATCTTTCTCTAAGTAATACTATGAAAGAGCTCCAGAAATAGAAGTTTGAATGTTTTTCAAGGAAAAAAAATGTAACCTCACGAATTATTTGTTTCACTGATTTCTTGAAAGGAACAACCAAATCTAAATGCTTTTCTTCAGGAATTTCCTGTAGAAAATCCTCATCATTGTCTTCCAAGCGTGTGTGGGGCTCCAGAAGAGGCAAATAGAATAACAAAAACGACCTCAGTGATGTCAGCGCAAGAGTTTTCCAATGAAATGCTGAGAATAGAGGCTTCAACTGAATATCATACTGCTTGGTACTGTATTTCAATGCATCATTCTGAAATATATTTCCCGACGCAGTCCGTATGCTGGAAATATAATCTTCACCTAGAGCTGGTCCAGCATCGCAATAGGCTACTTGCGTTACACCATTTCTGAGGGAGGGGAGTGATGCTTTGGTCAGCAGTCATAAGCAAAAACACATCCCTTTTTATCAGTTCCTTGTATATAAACGAACAAATTCTCCAAGGCAGAAAGTGATGTAGCATATAATGACTTCAGTAAATAAAATCCTGCCTATATATTAGTGAGAACATGCAGCCATTTCACAAGTCATTAAATAATATTCATTAGAACTCATCAACAATAGAGTCCTGTGTATATGCAATAACCAATCAATACAGTTAAAAAAGTACTAACGAATAAAAGTCAATATATTCCAAATTCCTGAATCAAACTCAATATACATGAATGTGGATTGGAAGTCTCTATTCTAAAGCAATATTTTTACATGGAAAATAGATAGCAAACATCATCGTCACTCCTAAGTCCAATCAATCAATCCAATAGATGGTATCATATAAGGAAAACTCATCTCCAAGAGAATCCAACGTACCCATAAGCATAAGTTCTCCTTTTCATATCCCTGATTTACCCCATTAGGCCTGCAAGAAGATATTAGAAATGAAATATACATGAACCACCAAAAAATAACCTTGAGCTTTTCCTTTTTCTTTTGTGAAAAAAAGACAAGGTACGCACTTGTTTACTTCATATTCTCCACCCTCTAAAAAACCATCACCCTCCCACAGCCACCACCCATAAGTCACCTTCCCTTTCTCATGGCCACCGCCACAATAAACTTCCCTCAAATCCAACCATGCTTCCTCTCACATCTTGCTACCGTAAACAGGTCATCTCCATCATAGCCTTCAAACAAACACCCCGCTACCTTCTTCACCCAATAATACGTTCAGTATTTGCAGGTTAGTTGGTGAAGAGGAAATGTTTCTACATAAGCAGATAGCAAAGTAAAATTCAACTGGAAAAGATAAGTAAGAGTTCAATTAGGGAATTGATTGCGCAGACTCAATTGAAGGTTTGTTTCTTGTCTTGTCTTTTAGCTGCATATTAAAGCATTAATGAGAATTTAGTACTGAGAACCAAGTCATGTTCACAATTTTGACCCCATTGAAATGCTTCACTGTTCCTAAAATGCACAGGAACGGCATCAATATAGGCTTGAAAATTCCGATTCCTTATTCTCTAGCCACACCAAACATGACATAAAATTATTCCAATTGCATTTCAATTATTAATCAAAAAATGTTGTTCGGTTCTTGTAAATTTCTCCACATTAAGAACGGAATCCCACTTAAGCTGGGTCAAATAGCATCAACCAGAGACAAAAATCGATCACGTTCCCATTCTTCATAACCAGGATGAACAAAGTAGAAACAGCAGTCTTCAGCATTTTCTAAAGCAAGTACAAAAGTAGCAGAACCATGACTTCACCCTTTCAGCAAGTGTACAAGCCAACAAAATTAGGAGAAAACACAGGTATAGATTTGAACTTACCCGAATAAAGCCCCGAAGGCAAAAGGAGTTGCAATGGTGAAAGACGCGGCGGCGGCAGTGGAAGCCCCGACGAGCTTGGTGGCAAATAGGCCTCTCGAATTAAACGCTTGGCCACCAAAGTTGGGATTCTTCCTCAGTAGATCCAGTATTGCTATAGCCGCCATTTTTCAGAGGGCTTACTCGTTCAAAATTCAAATCTAGCGAAAGGATTAGGCCCCAGTGATTGAATAATCATATATAAATTTGTAAATTTGCCCTCGGACAGACAGACACAGAATCAAAACAGAAACAGTGCTCCGAAATACGTATACTTGAGTTGAAATCAGTAGAGATCGGATTAACAACTGTGAACAAAAGAAAATTGAGCGAGGGTCGGGCGTAGAAGAAATGGAAAACGAAATGAATTTCACATTATAATTAGCATAGAATTGCTTTGTGGCTTTACGAATTATTACCAGGGAGAGGGAGAGACAAACGGGCGGCTTAATTTCCTTCCTTCCTGGATTGGTAGGTCAGAGTTGTGTCTGGATTAGGTGCCTCGAGCCGAGTAGTCCTTTCGATTTTTCTGGAATCACACTATTTTTTGCATATTCATAGGACTACTTTGAGAACGTACAATACAATTTGGACCGCATTTTCCCGCATATTCATGCAGTGAATAAGAAATGCTCGTCGTTTTAATTTTGTCACGAGTTTAACTTAGCAATAATTAGTTTTATAACTTCATTGCTAAATAATTCAACTCGCCGAGGATGCTTAGGTTGATTTAGATCTATTATTCAAAATCATATGTTGTTTATTTTTTAAAATATAAACCCTATAGATTACGTAAAAGTCCGTTCTGTAGGCATTTATACTTCCACAAATTTTCACATCATTATCTCAAATTGAATACAGAATAACTCCACTTACATCATTCATACCTATTTTGTACCTCAATTTCACACTTACAACATCTAATGGATTTCTACTAAAAATGGCACTAACTCAAAGAACTAAAACATCCCTTTAACATGTAATTAATCTAAAATTCTATTGGTTTGACGCCAATTATAACAATTCATTGCAAATCTATAGTGTTAAACTATCAATATCATGGACGGATCCAAGGGGGGTAAGCATGCGCCATAGCTCCCCCAACTTATTATAAATAAATATATAAACATATATTAACTTTTTTATTAATTATTCTTTAAATAATTTGAATTTTGAAAAATAAATTATTTAGTATTAATTAAAATAACTATTTTTAATATTCATTCATTAATTTCTAAAAGATCCAACTTTTCTTGTTGGGTCTTCAATAAAAAATTAATTTTTTTAGATTTATAGGGTTGTATTTAATTTATTTTTGACTAAAGATAAAATTAAAATCTATTGACTAAATTTTTATCTTTTTTAATTTGTAAAACTCAAAAGAATTAGTTAAATAGTTACAATAAAGCAATCAAATTATTAGCCTAGTGGCATCATCTTCACACGTATAACTATAAAATTAGGAATTCAAATCCGAACAAATTGTTGGTATTCATGTGTATAAATAAAAAAAAAACTAAAAATAATTAAATTAGGTTCACTAGGTCACTTTATTTTATTTATTTGAAAAAATATTTTTGGAGTTTAGTCAAAGAAAACCGTAAGGAACTTGCAAAATAACAAAATTATCTTTTTCCTAACTTGAACGAGAATAAGATAAAAAGACAAAGATATGTAAATATTTAAAAGAAGAATAGATTTTTCTTTATCTTTCAAGAGCTAAAATTGAAAACATAAAATAAAAATTAAAAAAAAATTCCCCATTAAATATTGTAAAGAACAATCTTAAAAAGAATCTCTTTTTTTACCTTCAAGATTAAGATAAAAGTAAGTGAGTATATATAAAAAAGAAAAGAAAATTTTGAATTTTTCTTTGTCTTTTGACGGCTATGATTGAAAGAACTTTTTTCACTATCAATATTGTCAAAAACAGTCTTAGAAACAAAATAGAATATGAAATTTTAGGTGTTTGTTTAGTTACTTATATAGAGAAGATACCACTAAAGTTTTGACATTGATTTAGTTATTTTCAATTTTTATGAAAATATACAATCGAATTGTGAATTTTGAAATTTATATTTGGACTTTTATATTCTAAATTTTTGTCCTCCCACTCTCATTTATGGATTCATCCCTGATCAAGATTATCAGGACTTGCTTTTGCTAATGGTACATTTTGATTTGAACTGCTACATAATTTATCCAACTTATACCACCACAAGGATAAATAGAACTGAGTCTTGAATTTATCCCTTAGATGTGGTGGCGTCCATTGGTAACACTAAGTTATAGGCAATTTTAGTGATCTTTACGTTTGACATGTTAAATACCATGTATGGGAAAATTGCAATTTCAGTCCTGTAACATAGGGTCATTTCAATTGAGTTCCATTCATTCCAAAATTATCACATGGAGTCCCATATTTTAAAAATTTCCTCACATTTAGTCCCTACCCACTTTCCGTCAAATACTTAACGGAAAATGCACAAGCCATATGCGTGGCTGTTAACAGGGGAAACATTGATGAGGCCTAAGTCATGGGGCCAAAATTGCAATTTTTATTAAAATTTAAAATTTAGAAAAAAAATGTGTTTTTAAATTATATTTTATTAAACAAGTCATTTCTAAATTTAAATTATATTTACAATTCTAATAATTTTAAATTAGACTTAGAAATAATAAAATTATAAATAATTTTTAATTTTAATTGATTTTTGACCCTTGTAAAATGATATTAATTAATGTAGTTCGCAAAATTATCATAAAATTTTCAATAATTTTCATAAATATAAAGTTAAAATATTTCTAAATTAAATGAAATAAATATTCAAATTTTTTTAAACATTATAGATCAAAGAATTTATTGTGTAACAAATTTCAAGTATTCAAACGTATTTAAAAAAACTAAATTAAATAATTCTTTTCCAAAGATGAGAAAACTTGTAATTTGTATTTATTAATTTTTCATGTTTGGAAATTTATTTAGGTGTTAATTTTTTTGTTATTTCTGAAAATTAGTTAATTTGAAAATAAATTTTAAAATTTATAATTTATAATTTTTCATTATAAATTAATATTTAAATTTATGATTTTTCATTATTTTTAAAGTTTTCATTGTAATAACAAAATATTAACTATTTGGAAATTTTAAATTTTAAATTTTCCATGCTTTTTTCCAAATTAATACTTAGATATAATTTTATATTATATTTTATTAAACAAATTTTTTTCTAAATATAAATTATATTTTAAATTCTATTAATTGTAAATTATACTTAGAATAAATGAAATTGAATATAATTTTTTAATTTAAATTTTAAAATTAAAATAATCATTCCAAATTTTGAATATAATTAAAATATATTTAAATTAAAAGCATAATTTAAATTTTAAAATTTTATTTTCAAATTAACTAATTTTTAAAAATAACAAAAAATTAACAAGTTAATAACTAATTAAATTTCCAAACAAGAAAAGTTATGAAATATAAATTACAATTTTATCATTTTTGGTAAAGAAATATTTAATTTACTTTTTTGAAAACTTTGGAATATTTAGTTTTCAAAAAAATTTCTAAAAATTTTTACACAATAAAAATAAATTCTTTAATTTATAATTATTAAAAAATTAGATATTTGTTTTATGTAATTTAGATTAACTTAATTTAAATTTATAGAAATTATTAAAAAAATTATAATAATTTTTCCTTTTTTTCTCTTTTTATAATTGATTTCCCTCCAAAATGAAGAGTGAACAGTACTAGGTCAATTTTCCCTCCAAATCCCAATTGTGGACAGTGCACATACTCTGTATGTGTGCTTATTGTTAATTATTTAATGGAAGGGGAGAGGTTGGACCAAATGTGAGAAAAATTTTAAATTTGGGACTCAATGTGATAATTTCAAAATGAATGAGACTCAATTGAAAATGACCCCAAGTTATATGACCAAAAATGTGATTTTGTCGACCATGTATCATGATCCTGTGTCATGAATGTTTTTGAAGAAAAGCCCATTTCCTCTTATCAAAGCCAAACAATTACATTCACAGGGGTGGCAATTTCTAATCTGACCTAACAACCCAACATGGAACTGACACGAAATTAGTAGATTTGGATTGAAACTTATCGGGTTGAATTGAAATTGGGTTGATCCGAAATACAATCCTAAAATATTGGGTAGGTTTGGGTTGGGTCACGAGTTGACCCAACCAACCCGAAATTATTTTTTGGATGACCCATTAGCCCAACATGACCTAACACAACCCAACCCACATAATATAAAAAAATAATAAATATAAGGTAGATATTTTAAAATTTATATTTAGTGACTACTATCATATCAAACTACTGCTAAAAATTTAAAGTGCCTAAATAAAAGGTTAAATAAAATTAAGTCCTAGTTTTTTTTTTCTTGTGTCCAATTGCCACCACTCATTTTCTTTTATTCTTTATCTCCTCTCCCAACTGTTTCTTGAGGAAATTCTAATTTTTTCCAAGTTCAACAGCCTTGGTACACATTTGTTCATAAAACTCTGTAGATACCTCTTCTTCCTCAGTTAAATGATTTTATTGTGATGTCTTCTTTTTACTGAACATAACCAAAATTAACACAATTAACATTCCTAAATCTAGTGAATAGGGATGGCTTTTCATAATGCCTCATGGAGACTAGTTTAATACCCAGCCTACCCAAATAATTTTTGAGTTTAATAATTTTTACTATTGATCCTATCATGTGTGTCTGTGTTATATTTTTATTAATATTGTGTAATTTATGGTTTCAATTAATTAAAAACTAAAGTTTTTAGCTATTGGATTTTGGTAAACTATGATGTGTTTATCAATTTCAATATTAAAATGATGTATTTTGCTTTTACTTGGACAATTATGATAATTTTTTCAACATATACTAATGTTAGCTTGTGCAGCAAAATTAGAAGGTTGTGTGTGGTTTGTGATGCAAAAAAGTATAGGTCTTCAAATCCACCAAGTTAATACCCATTAAAATATTATACATATTGTACAAGTATTTATGTATTGATGAAAATGGACTATGGAAGTCAAATCATAAAACAATGCAAAAATATAGTTTCCATTATCAATTTTTTTGCCATTAAAAAGCATAATTTTTCTAATGGGATGGGTAGATTGTGGGTTTTTAGATTATTGGGTTAACTTAATTCATAAATAAGTTGACCTAGGTCAACCTGATTTGGAATGGATTGGGTTTAAGTTTATGCTTATCAGGTTAAAAATTATATGGGTTGGTTTGAGTTGAGCAAATTTATATAATACACTTATTTTGACTAAACCTAAACTCACTCAAAACCTACTTGACTTCCCACCTCTGCATTCACTTAGTTGAACATCTCTAGGAATGCACTGCTTGCATCTCAATATTGATCTCATTCAAAGTTAAAACTCATACTTTACTGGCAACAATCAACACTAGGGGTGTAAACGGATACTAAACGAATCGAATATACTGTTTTCATATTTATATCCATTTAACTTTTTGAATATTCGAATATGAATATGGATTTGAAGAATATTATAAAATGATATCCGAATTCGTATCCGTCATATATCAATCGAATTCTGATATATCCATATCTGATTATAATTATTCAGATTTATTCATATTTTATTAATTTCATCCGTATTCAATTTTTTTTATATCCATATTTGATGATAATTATTTAAATATCTATTTACAAATATCCAAATATATAAATCTATGAATTTATAACAAGTACATATTTTAATTAATAGAAGAAACTATATAATTTCATTAAAAAAAAACAATCAAACAAATAGTATAATTTCTAATTAATAATTAATTTTATAATTAATTATTAGTGCTTAATAATAATAATAATGATGATGATGATATTTTAGTATATTAATTATAAAGTCAATCAATAATAATTGCATTGATTAGCTCTATTCTTCATTTTTTTCTCTATATTACAATAATTTTTTAAATTTATTCTTTTTTTTCCCAATTCTTCAATTATAATTTATATATATACATATATGAATTATGAGATTTATATTAAAAAAATAAATAATATATTATTTAATAAATATGTATTCGGATCGGATATATATTTATCATATCCGTATCCATTTATAATCGGATATCTACTAATCAGATATGGATAATATCCACTTTAAACGGATGCAGATAAATTTTATATAAATAGATACGAATGCAAACAGTAAACGAATTTTTGAATATCTATTTACAGCCCTAATCAACACCTTCCAGGTATACTAGGGGACAAACTTAGATTAGATACAATGTATTAGTTAACTTTAGGTGCAACCTAATATACCCGGCACTTTATTTATACTACATTAAACCTTCATCATAGATCCTCACTTGGTAGGTTGAATTACCATTGCAAGTGTATCACTAATAGGTTTTCGGTCCTATCCTGAGTTAGGATTTCTAGACTAAGGATAACTCAAGTTCTTCAGTCAAAGTATCAATCACATTATCTTTGGTACCAATACAATCAATATAGATATGACCTTGTAGACTTCAATCTAACTTGGATATGCCTCTTGGTCTTTTGGTTAGACTTTGGACTTTTAACCTTCACAATTGCGGTTTGACTATCACAATGCAGTATGAATGCATGAAAAGGCCTGCTAACCATGGGCAATTGAAACAAAAGCTGATGTAGTGACTCAGCCTCTATGCCAATCGTATCTCAAGTAAACAATTCAGTCTCAAACGTAGACCGTGTTACTTAAGTTAGTTTAGTAGACTTCTAGGAGACAATGCCTTCACCCAAAGTAAATACATATCCTATACACCTATTGCTACAAGAGTTTTTGGCTATCCAACTCGCATTACTATATCCTTTAATAATAGCAAGGGATCTGCCATAACATAGAGTAAGTGATATCATGTTCTTAAGATATCAAAATACCTTATCTAGAGCCTCCCAATGGGTTCGATGTGGACAACATAGTACATGTTCATAAAATTATTTACTAGATTATAACTTTGGTATTAAAAGTTTGTGTTGAAGATGTGTTCAGTTGAACCCATTCCAGTCCTTGCTCAATTACCATAATATGAATTCCTCATTATAGAATTATTTCATTGATGAACAACAATAGTTGATATAACACTAAGTAGCATCAAGTGTTATCATATTTTGTTCATCATTCAAATAATACTAAAACTGAAAATTCATGTTATGATAGCAATCAAGGGCTAATAATGAGTCAAATTCTACATGTTTTCAATAATAAAAAATAATACCACGTTGGATTTATTTAATACCATTTATATAAGAATGTACTAACTTATAGTACAATGGATACCTTGTAGTTTGTATTTAGTACCATGTTAGCAAAACATTTTACTCAAAATATTTTATGAACTATTTTGGCTCAATACATTGGATAAAAATATTCAACACACGCTGTGCTTTCATAATGGGAATTTCTAACTTCATAATTGTTTCGGTTACAGATGCTAACAATTGTAGTATCATGTTTTGTCACCTTCAATAGTATATTACATTAATGTAAAGGAGGGCATAACTTATTGGATGTAAGTTGTTTATTATCAACCATTGTTATACATACTTTCTCTAAATTATTAGTACCAAAATACATGAGTTATGTGTTTTCGTACATGTTTTAAATATTTCTATATAATAAATTGAGTTGAAATAGGCATAAGTAGACAAAGTATAAATTCTAGAGAATACAGTGATAAATATAGAATAAAGGTATTAATTTTACCATAAGTTAGTTCTTTTCTAAAATGAATGTACTAAATAGATAAAATGTAGTATTATTTTTCATTATTAAGTTCTATTGAGTTTGACTCATTTTAGTCCATGTTTGACTATCATAATATGAATTTATTAGTTTTTTTTAATTATTTTCTCGATGGTATGGTAAATGACAAGTTCCAAATCTTTTGTATATATTTATTTTTTTTTAATATTCTATTATTAATGATTAGTAGTAGATAATATAGATCCTCATACCATATATTTCTTGAAAAATATCACACGTTTCTACAATTTGTAACACATATTTAGGGAACCAAATCCCATACAAATAAAAAAAATCTTAACATGCAAATTTGCCTAATAACTAAGACAGAACAATCACTAATAATTTCTTCCCACACTAAATGATAATACAATATGTATATATTACCAATGATACAATATAAATATTATAATATAAATTGTCCATGTAATTATATAATACAATTCAAACACTTCAGTTTATATGAACTTCCAATACCAATAAACTTAACAACGATTACAGGTAGATTGTATATCTTCTGCAGATCCTCTTTTTGTTGATTAAGAAAAATAAAAAGAAACAAACTTTTAATAATGAATATATAAATACTGTAAGGATTTTGGTGGTCAACCAATTTTGACTTAATAAATTTAATTTTATTCATCAAAATATATTAAATTTTATAATGATGCGAAGCTCTTGTTGAGTAGATATTCATAGAGTGCTTTATTGCCAAAATATATTAAGTAGTGAATGAGAAAATTGATACTAAAATGTGGATATGGGTGTAGAGCAGTTTTGATTAAATTTTGGAATAAATTTAATTTGATTTTCTAATTGAATTTGAATTTAGTTTATATCAGTCACATCCCTGTAACATTAAAAGTTGTGTTCAAATCTAAATAGTATAAATTTGCACTGCTCAATTACTGTATTTTGAGTGAAATAATGTGTTGTTCAATTGAATGGGCATGGTTTGCATTTTGTACGTCAAGTATTACATTAATTTAACGGGATGCATTACAACATATAAATATAGGAGCCTAGAACCGAACAAACTACATTTGAAAAGCATTTGTAGGATCACTACAACTTTACACTTACTGCGCACTTTACACTTGCATTAAAAAGTTTCTAAGTCTATAGATTTTAGAGTCTAAACAATTGGAGTACTTACTTTGTTTGGAAGATCATTGTATCTTGGGAGATTGTTTGCCAAGAATGTTGAAGGACTGCGAGAGGAACGAATAAAGTTTTAAGGACACTTTGTGGTATGCAATCCTCGATCTATTCTTGCATTCTTGTTTTTGGCATTTCAAATAGGTTTTTTGTACTTATTTTATTGTTTCTAACATATGTGTAGGCATGCTTATAATGTTTTAAATTTTATGCTATTTAATTAGTACTTGAGTGTTTTTGGTTGCTATTTGAAATTTACATTCGCACAAGCACACATGGTATTAATTTTCAACAAACTTAAGACTTTAGTAGACTAATATACTTTTGCTAAGATTTTGGTTCGAAACTAAATGTTTGGAATTTATGGGAAATTACTGTAAGCTTTCTGTTGGTTAAAGTGTATGCTCTTAGTTTTTCATTTAAAAGGAAATTAGTTTTTGTCTTCAAACAAACTAGTATTGGCACTTTATTTCTTTGCTTAGCATGGCTAATATTGTCATTAATCGAAGGAAAATATTGTTCCATTTGTTTCTAGAACATGCACTTTCTACTTCAAGGAAATAAAACCTGCTTGAGTGAATAACTTACTGTGAATGTTAAAATATGTGAACTCTGTGAATTTTAAAATTAGCATAACAGATCTTGCGAAAAAAAAATATTTGTCTCTTCAAGGAAGTCAAACCTGACTGGCTTTGTTTGGCTTCAAGAAAATGTAATGATACTTAATTTGCTTGCTTGCTTGCTTGATATGTAACTAAACTTGATTATGTGCTTAATTAATTTGTAATTAGCCTGTTTGCTTGTTTAATCTATGCTTTCATTTCTAGATTTTTTGATAGAACCTATGTCTGTATTTTATTCTCAATTAGTTAACATAGCTATTGTAGTGTTTTACTCATAAGAAAATAGATTTGTCTCTCACATCATATACCCACTTGAATAGAAAATATCCTTGTTTATAAATTCAAATCAAGTGAAGTTTGGAATTGTGGAGTAATTCGTGCTGGTTCAAGTTCTTGGCATTTAAATTTTATATATTGTTATACTTTCAATTCTTATCATGACTTCAAATAATGATTATATTTTTAGTGGTTCAAATAATGGTGTGACTCCTAATTTGGCTAAGCCTGGTGTGGCTCCAAATTGACACCTATGGTGACCCTACTCGTGGCAACCATTTCTACTGAGTCTAATGCTAGACGCATTGGTAGTGCTTTGGGAGCGACTCCTATTTTTCTTGGACATAGAGCAAAACTAGAAAAATTTAATGGGAAGGATTTCAAGAGGTGGTAGCAAAAGATGTTTTTCTACCTCACAACACTAAACTTGGATAAGCGCTTGCCTAAAGATCCACCAACTCTTGATGAGATCCAATCATGCAAATTGTGGTTGCTATCGATGCTTGGAAGCATCAAGGTGGGTTAAAGAAGAAGAATGAGTCTATCCAAGCACATATGACTAAAGTGGACCAAGTCTTTAATAAGACGATGGGGATGAACTTGTTAGTGTGGTATCATAAGTAAACTTGGCAGAAAATCCTAAGCAATGGTGGGTGAATACTGGGGCCACTCGACATGTTTGCTCCAATTGAAAGATGTTTATAGCTTATCAAAGTGTAGATAGGGAAATGCTCAACATGGGAAATTCATCGAGCTCGGAAGTATATAGAGTTGGTAAAGTCATACTAAAGATGGCCTCTTGGAAAGAGTTAACTTTGAACAATATGCATCATGTGCCAAATATTAGAAGGAATCTAGTGTTAGGCCTATGTTGAGCAAAAATAGCTTTAACCTTAATTTTGAATTTGATAAGTGTGTGTAAAGTAAGAACATGTTGGTAGGCAAAGGCTACTTTTGCGATGGTCTTTTTAATTAAATATAATCACCATCATGCCGAAGGTTATACCAAATGTTGGAGCGAATAATAAAATAAGTTTTGCTTATTTTCTTGAGTCTTTTAATTTATGACATTATAGATTAGGACATGTGAACTTTGGTATAATAACTAAACTTTTTTTTTATTTGGATAGGGAGATCGTCCCTAATCTAATATGAGTACTTCTAGTAGTCTCGAACCCACCACTGATCTAAGGCTAGGATTAGTGCAACTGAGGTTGCTTCAACCCCCCACATCACCCTTGTTAGGGTCACAGGCTCATACAACTGGGCTTGGCGATGGTATAATAACTAAACTTACTAAAATTGGGTTGCTACTAAAATTAAAGTTTGATGAAAAATCAAAATGTAAGGTTTCTATTGAGGCAAAAATGACAAAGATTCCTGTAAACAAATTAAATTTTTGACCAATTGAGAACCGACACGTGTAAAATAATATATTAAATATTAACTTAAAATTTTTTATTTAAATTTTGGGATATATTAAATTTAATTCCAAAAGATAAACAGTTAATTTTAATTAATAATTTAGTATTTATTTTATATTTAAATCAAATATTGACACGTGTCAAAGATAAAGTGTCTGCATCCACAGACCAATCAAATCAAAGATATTTGATATTGATATTATCTTTTAATATTTAATATTATCAAATCAAATATATCCCAAATTATCTCTTGATATTTGATATTATTTTAACAAAGAGATAACCTTTGAAGTATTCAAGTCAATCTATAAGTCTTCCTTCAAACACCTATATAAAAGGGTGATTTCAGCTCATTCTAAACACAACATAAAATTCTAGTAGACGAGAAAAACTTGAAAGTATTCCAACAATTCTCTCAACCAAATTCAAGGAGATCCACGACGTTCAAGGCGTTCTTCATGGAACTCATATATTTTTGGCGTTTAATTCGAGATCAAGGTACGAAACCTTCAAATTTGCATTAGTTTTATTCAAGGAGATTGCGTTCAAGGCATTCATCGTGAAACTCATATATGTTTGGCATTTGATTTAAGATCAAGGTGTGAAGCCCTCGAGTTGGCATTATTTTTTTTTCAAGTCAAATTTAAAGGAGATCCATAGCGTTTAAGACATTTTTCACGGAGCTCATTAAATTCAAGATTATATTTAAAAGGGAAGAATTAAAGGATTAGATTAGAGATATAATCCACAGTTGATTGATTGATTGACTTTGAATTTATTTGTACAATTTTCCTTGTTTTGTAATTTTGATTTTTGCATACAAGAAAATTTGTTTTTACAATTCCTTTTAAGTTAATTGTAAGAAGCACTAAACCGCTAAGTATATCAATATGTATCAAACTTGGTGCAATCAAGAGGTGGTAAAAAATATTTTATAACTTTTATTGATGATTGCACAAGACATTGCTATGTTTATTTGGTTGTAAGCAAGGATAAAGCTTAGAAGCATTTAAACAATACAAAAATGAAGTTAAAAATCAACTTGATTAAAAAATTTAAGTACTTCTATGTGATAGAGATGGGGAATCCATTCACCCATTTGAGGAATATTGTGTTGTTTCACATGGAATAATCCATGAAATAATAGTTCCATATGCACCAAAATTAAATGGCATTACATAACATAAGAATAGAACCTTGAAAGAAATGATAAATGTATGCTCATAAGTGCTAGTGCACCACAGAATATATGGGGGGTAGTAGTACTAACTGCCAATCATTTATTAAATAAGTTACCTTGCAAAAAGTTGCAAATAACACCTAAAAAGCTAGAAAAGGTCATCCACCATCTTATCAATACCTTCAAGTTGTGGATGTCTAGCAAAGTGACAATTCCACCTCTGAAAATGGTTAAAATAGAACCTAAAATAGTTGGTGAAATTTTTATTAGATATGGTCAACACAGTGCAACGTATAGGTTTCTTATTTGTAAATTTGACATGAATGACATTTAGGCCAATACAATAATTAAATCAAGGAATGTGAGCTTCTTTGAAGAAATATTTTCTTGGAAAAAAAAAAAGAACGTGTCTCCTTAAAAAGACCATGAGAAGTCCAAAGTTCGGGAAAAAAAAAAGAAAAGAGAAAGAACCTAGATGTAGCAAGAGGGCTAAGATGTCTAAGTCATTTGAAACAGACTTATTAACTTATATGCTACAAAATGAGTCACGCACATTCAGTAAGGTGATGAGGACATCAGAAGCTCCTTTATGGAAAGAAGCCATAAATAGTGGAATTGAATCCATCATGCAAAACCATACTTGGCAACTAGTGGATATTCCTCTGGGAAATAAACCTCTAGGGCGCATATAGATTTTTAAGAGAAAGATGAAAGTTGACGGCTCAATTGCTAAATATAAAGTGAGATTGGTTGTCAAAGAATATAGAGAAAAAGAAGGTCTCAATTTCTTTGACACGTACTCGCTTGTAACAAGAATAACGCCCATAAGGTTATTAATAGCTTTTACGGCTATTAATAATTTTCAAATTTATCAAATAGACATAAAAACATCATTTTTAAATGTGAACTTGAGAAGAAAATTTATATGGAACAACCCGAAGGGTTTGCGATTCCTGGCCAAGAGAAAAAAGAGTGTAAACTTGTTAAGTTGTTGTACGGCTTAAAGTTTGATCAAGTTATGATAACAAATGGCTTTAGGATTAATGAGTGTGGTAAACGTGTGAACATAAAAGATACTATATCTAAAAATGTCATTATATGTCTTTACGTAGATGACATGATATTAGGAGTAACAGTGATGTGATTAAAGAAACAAAGAAGCTACTGAGTTGTAACTTTGGTGTGAAAGATATGGGAGTCGTAGATGTAATTCTTGGAGTACAAATTGTTAAAACATCTAATTGGGCTAGCATTAACTGAATCTCACTATATGTACAAAGTACTAAAAAAGTTCTTGAGTCTAGAATGTGGTCGATAAGGACTCCTGTGGACATAAATCAAACAACTTGCCAAGAACAATGGTGAAGCAAAAGCTCAATTGGAGTATGCTTGTATAATTGGTAACCTTATTTACATCATGAATTGCATGAGACTAGACATAGCTTATGTTGTTGGTAAGCTGAGTAAACTTAGAAGCAATCTCGGTCAAGAGCATTAGATCGATTTAATGACAATTTTGAGATATTTAAAGTATACCATGAACTATAGATTGCACTATACTAAATATCTAGCCATAATCGAGGGACACAATGATAAAAATTGGATATCATATTCTAATGAATCCAAATCCACAAATAGATATGTGTTTACATTATGAGGAGCGGTCATTTTGTGGAAATCATTAAAACAAACCCGCATAGCCAGATCAATTATGGAATTTGAGTTTATCGCGTTAAATAAAGCAACTAGGGAAGTAGAACAGCTATACCAGTTTTTGGAAGATATTTCAAATTGGCCAAAACTTGTGTTGGCTATTTTCATACATTGTGATAGTTAATCAATGATTTGAAGGACATAGAATGGCATGTATAATAGTAAATCTCAACATATACTTCATAGACATAATACCATTAGACAACTACTCTCTAGTAGGGTTTGCTCAATAGACTATATGAAGTTCAAAGATAACATTGCAAAAATGCTAACTAAAGGTTTAACTAGAGAGAAAGTCAATAAATCTTCAAAGGAAATAGGACTTAAGCTAACAGGATAATTGAGTCCGCATAACGGGAACCCCACCTATGTGATTGGAAATCCCAAAAAATAAGTTCAAAGGAAAAAAGTTATGAAAAATTGTGACTTAATGTATAAGCACTGTGAGGGGACAAATGTTGTCTTTCATATTCCTGCATATGATGAGCAAATTGTGCAACTTGCAAGAGTTTAGGTTAAACTTTGCTTTTGATAGCTCTTATATCTAGATACATTGAGTGGGGGTGCACTAGGAATCCCTTAATGAGAAGCCACCTATATGAATATGGATTAGGCTGGTCCTATGAGAATTTTATGGCTAAACTCTTGGAGAGTACTCATGAAATACCAAGAATCGTTCATGGCCGAAATGAACACAACATTAGAATCAAATATTATATTAAGTGATACTATGTGTAGATCTATTAACTGGGTATACACAAAAGTCAAACAGTTCAAGACATCACGTTCACTGGTTAGTGAGTATAACCGATAGTTCTCACTAGGAAAGGTTTGAAGATAAAAACTACCTCTCCTTATACAGTATCATTTAAGCAGAAACCCTTTTTTGTGTGTTTGCATTCAAGAGCATACTTGACGGGATAGTTTTCCATTCATGTGGGAGATTGTAAGGATTTTGGTGGTCAACCAATTTTAACTTAATAAAATTTAATTTTATTCATCAAAATATATTAAATTTTATACTAACATGAAGTTCTCATTGAGGAGATATTTGTAGAGTGCTTGGTTGACAAAATCTATTAATTAGTAAATGAGAAAATTGATACTAAAATGTGGATATAGGTGTAGTACAGTTTTGGTTAAATTTTGGAATTAATTTAATTTAATTTTCTAACCGAATTTGAATTTAGTTTATTTCAGTCACATCCCTTTAACATTAAAAGTTGTGTTCAAATCTAATCAGTACAAATTTAAACTGCTCAATTATTATCTTTTGAGTGAAACAATGTGTTGTTCAATTGAATGGGCATGGTTTGCGTCTTGTATGTCAAGTATTACAATAATTTAATGGGATGCATCACAACCCATAAATATTAGAGCCTAGAACCGAACAATCCACATTCGAAAAGCATTTGTAGGATCACTACAACTTTGCACTTACTACGCACTTTACACTTACATTAAAAAGTTTCTAAGTCAATAGATTTAAGAGTCTAAACAATTGGAGTACTTACTTTGTTTGGAAGATCATTGTATCTTAGGAGATTGTTTATCAAGAACCTTGAAGCACCGCGTGAGGAATGAATAAAGTTTTAAGGACACTTTGTGGTATGCAATCCTCAATCTATTCTTGCATTCTTGTTTTTGGCATTTCAAATAGGTTTTTTGTACTTATTTTATTGTTTCTAACATATGTGTAGGCATGCTTATAATGTTTCAAATTTTATTCTATTTAATTAGTACTTGAGTGTTTTTGGTTGCTATTTGAAAATTACACTTGCACAAGCATACACAATATTAATTTTCAACAATACCATATATATCATATAGAATACAATAATTTCAAAACATGTGACATATATTTTGATAATACTTTTATTAAAACATGATATGCATCCATATCCACCATCATCCAAAATAGTTTACAAATCAACAACTATTCATCAAAATTACTTTACAAATTATAATCATCATCCATAATAAAATTTATTTGTTAATATTAAATAAATACTAACTTAATAAGCCAAATAATAATAATCTAGGCATTATCACTGCACATCAGAATCTAACTAACCAAGCATTTGGAAGTCCTTCACAGGACCTAATAACAAGTGGATATGTAAATCTATCATGGGTTAGAATAGTTTCATCTATATGCATTTGATGTTCATCCATAAAAATATATTCTATAAGACAAGAGAAATCAACCTAAGAGCTTAATATGGTGCAAGTAAGATAGACAATGATGCCTTTAATAAAATAATACAAGATACTCTAAATATTACAAAGAACTTCAATGACGGACGGTAGATGAGGGCATAGATGGTAGACCCAAATGACACTTGAGGGCACAACAATGGAGAATAACTAATCAAATGAGGGTTTATAAACCAAGTCATGGAAGGAGAAAAAAGACAAAAATGGAGCAAAACGGGGAAGAGAATCTATATTTGTGTGGATATGAATTTCAATGGAATTTTCTTTTCTTGAGGCACATTTTAGTATTTTTATTGGAGTTGGTGAGTTAAAGCAAATATTAAAGTTTCAATAAGAATGGAGAGTGAGAAAAAATAAGCATGGACTGAATTTTTGTCACATTTTCTCTTCATCTTGTAAGTTCAATTTTGTCTTATCATTTGATAAGGTGCTCTAAAAATTTCATGAATATGAATCAAGACCTGATCAATCAGTGTGCCAGAGTATCATTAGAGGATGAAGAAGAAAGAGGTGTGGTTTTAGAGGACTCTAAGGAAAATGAACAAGCTGGGCAACCCCATTTCTACTTGGTTGGACAATTTGCTGACTACAAAGCATGTTAACTTCTTAGTATTCAAGAATACATTAGTAATCGAAGACTAGAAAGAGAGACAGAAATTTTTGTGGGGCCAAAAAACATAATATTGGCGGATCCTAGAGACCAAGCCTGCTAGCAGCCTTGAATAGCTTAAGTTGGAATTGTTGTGGGCCTAGGAACCTACAGACATTTTAGGTTTTGAAGGACTTAGTAAAGTCTAAGAGGCCTAACATTATTTTCTTAATTGAGATAATGATTAATAAAGAAAAGATGGACAGAATTTGAAGTGAAATCAAATTTGAGGGATCCTTTGTTATAAACAATATTAGAAATGGGAGAGGATTGGCAAGGTTATGGAGAAAACAAAAGATGGCTAACTGGAGGTTTACATTAAAGGAGAAGAGAAATGGAGGCTTACTAGATTTTATGGTTTTCCAAAGAGAACTTGGTAGCGAGACTCTTGGGAAGTATTATCGTGTCTCAAGAACTTATCTGGACTCTTATGGTATTGGATTGGCAACCTCAATAACTTGTTGATACCATCTGAAAAATGGGGGTAGATGTTCTCACTCTTTTTAGCTTTGCCAAAGGTTCAATGGAATAATTAATTGGCATGATTTCACGATTTAGGTATGGTTGGATACTAGTTTATGTGGGAAAGAGGAAAAGGAACTAATAATTGGGTGAAAGAGAAACTTGATAGGGCTCTAGTGTCTTGGTAATCAATGTACAACTTTAAGAAAGTAAAACTTTTTAATTTAGGCTGCTGAATCATGTTACTCTCTCTTATTTATTCAACCTTCTTAGTTTGAGCATCAAGGTATAAAAAAGAGATTCTACTTTGAAAATAGCTGGATAAGGCATGTTTAGTGCAAAGAAGTGATCATGACTAGCTAGAGCCAAAGTGCAGAGAACCTAATTAAGAGAGGTTGAAATCATGTTGCAAGGATGTATCTAAATTGGGTAATAAATTCATATCATAGTTTAGAGAACGTATTGATGAGTGTAAAGTAAATATGTGAAGGCTTAAGGGAAGACATGATCCGAATTCTACATTCCAATTTTTTGCACCTTAGAAGCAGTATAATTCTTTAGCAATAAAAAGACTTTTGGAGATAGAGGGCAAAGCAGTTAGCTTAGGGATGGAGATTTTAATTTAAGATATTTTTATACTAAAGCCTCTATTATTGTGACCATCAGAAGATTACGACTGATCAAAATAAGAAACTCTTATCTCATTTTTATAATGAGGAAATAAGGAAAGTTATGTTCTTTGTGCACCCAGAGAAGTCCCCAAGACCTTCTATCAATACTACTAAAATGTGATTGGAGAGGATATGTGTAAAGCTTGTATTTCCTATCTGAGAGAAAAACGATTGCCTTTAGGGTTGAATGATATGTTGGTCATGTTAATTCCAACAAAGCCAAATCCAGAAATTATGTCTAACCTCTGGTTGATAGCTCTTTACAATCATCTCAAAGGTACTTGCTAACCAAATGAAGAAAGTGTTGCCATCTATCATCTCTTCTACTTAGAGTGCCTTTATTCGTAGCAGTCTTATCTCAGATAATGTGATGATTGAATTTGAAATAATGCATTAACTTAAAAGAAAAACAAAGGGAAAGGTTGGAATAGATACTCTTATGGTTGATATAAATAAAGCTTATTGCTAGTTCTTGAGAAATACAATGGGCAAGTTGGGATTTCATCAAAAGTTCATCAACCTGGTGATGATGTGTATTGAATTGGCCAGTAATACTATTGTTCATGATGGCCATGAAATTGGACTAATTATCCCAAGCAGAGGTATAAAACAAAGTGATATGATATCACCTTATCTCTTCATTATATGCGCTAAAATTTTATTAGCTATTCTAGCTAAAATGAAAAATTGTGGAGGTCTTTATAAATGTAGAGTTGCACAGAAAACTCCACAGTACCTCATCTTCTTTTTGCGAATGATGGTATGTTATTTTTCAAAGCAATTATTGAAGAGTGTGTAGTGATCAAACATTGCTTTAAGGAACATGAGAAAGCTTCAAGCCAACTCATCAATTTTCAGAAGTTTGCAACCTTTTTTTAGTTCAAATACATATCAATGTTTCAGATAGGAAATCTATAATCAGCTTAATATTATGCGGCTGGAGGACCATGTCATATATCTTGGGTTACCATCTCTTATTGGCAAAAAGCAAACAGGGATTTTTTGATTTACAAAGGAAAGAATATGTCAAAAGTTTCAAGGCTAGTACACAAAACTTTCATCTCAGGTAGGTAAGGAAATTCTGTTGAAAATGGTTGCTCTATCAATTCCTAACTATGTCGTGAGTCTCTTTCTTTCCTAGAGAGATGTATGAGGAGATTTAACGTACGATGAATGCTTTCTAGTGGTGTAATGGAAATTCAAAAGGAATTAAATGGATACGTTGGGTACGCATCTACTTGCTGAGAATAAAAGGTGGCCTAGGCTTTAGAAGATTATGAGATTTTAATCTAGCTTTGATGAGTACACAAGGCTAGAGAATGTTAACCAACTCGAATCGATTGTCTCCCATATTTTTTAGGCCAAATATTTTCCAAGAAAAACATTTCTTGAGGCTGAGCTAGGACATAATTGGAGCTTTCTATGGCAAAGTGTACTTGCATTGCAGTAGATTATCAAGAAGGGTTGCTATCTCAAAGTTAGCAACAAGCATCATATCATTATAGGTTGTGATCCATGGCTTCTGGACTCCCAAAACCCTGGGTGTCTTCAAACCTCAATTATGAATCTGCCTAGTTAATAGTTTCAACTCTCATGGTTCAAAATAAGAATGGTTGGAATGTTTGAAAAGTCTTTTCAATATTATGTTTGTACTTTATATATGCGTAAATACGTAAGTGCAAATTCTTTATATATTACTTTTATATATAAACCCTGATGCGTGTGGTTGTAGTTGTCAAGTGCGTATAAGGCTTTTTATTTTTACTTTTTTTTTCAATTTTTGCGATATAAAATGGCATCATTTCGATCTAACTATGTAATAATATGTTGTACCTTCTTTTTTTTTTTTAAGAAAATTACTTATGTCATGATGGGGAGTTTGGTGTTGATCCCTACCTGTATATTACCGAAAGAAGAGCTTAATTACAATAATGATTACAATTAGCAATCAAAGCCCAAAACAAAAGATGAGACAAAAACCTCCTCATTAACCAAGCTATAGAAAAAAATCAATAGTAATTAAAATACAACCAAGGACAAAATATTGACCAAAATTGCTGCTGTACACATATGTCATTTGGCCCGAATGTAGGGGATCTCCAATTCTTCTAACATGTTGTACCTCTTACTTTCTCAATTGTATCGCTTCTTGTCTTTATCTTGATTTTCCAATGGAAGCTACCAAATGTCAGAAGAAACGTTACCTCTGCTGTTTTGATGAACAAGTGCAAGATTCAATATAACATTTTTTAGGGTTTCTTTTTCTCCATCTGTGGTGATAGGGCGACGCGTGCTGTGGGTGCTTTTTCCACCATTCCCACTGTTCTTGTCCAACAAAACTTAGTCTACCAATTTTTTAATTTTTTTCCTTTTTTGGTTACTAATTGCCAATTTTTGTTTTTAATTTCACTATTTTCGTAGGTTTTGGATTTAGGTGACCAATTTACAATGGATTACAACATAAATTAACTGTGTCCCAAAATTGGCTGCGTTGTTGGTTTGTTGCTTCAATTGCTACTATTCACGGAGTTTGGTTAAATGGGTTTCATCTTTCTAAACCTTGGTTTTATTTTCTTTTTCTTCATTATGATTTATGCCCTATACTATTCCTAATTACTAGTTGGTGCTTTTCATTTTCAATTTCACTATTTTTTGCAAGGCTTAGGTTTAGGATAGCAGTTTATGATGAAGTACAATACACAAGTCCCTCATAATTGGTTGAATCGTTGGTTTATTGCTCCAATTGCTATTATTCATGGAGTTAGGTTAACATGGACTTGATATTTATAAACTTGGGTTGTTTAATTACCTCAGAATGATTGCTATAGTTAGGCTGGTGTAGGTTTAGGTACGTGTCAGAAGAAAATCATTGCTAAGACAGTATTTATGGCTTAACTCTAGTCTTCACTTGACTCGCTGGATTGGCCTTGTTTTATTTTTGGTTTGGCCTTGGAGTAGTCTACGATTGGCCTTGTTTATTTACTTTCATGGTTTTTGTTTTATTTTCTGTATACTAGGACTTTTTTTTTTTATTAGTATTTATTTTCTTTAAATGTAAATGAAAGCTTGTGTTGTTGGAGTTCTTAGGTAGAGAGTTTCCGTTTTGTTGTTATCAAACTAAGGACACTATTACTTGTTTTTTGGTTGGGTTTCCTAGCTATTACTTTTGTAGGAGTTCATAGTGGGATCATGTTAGGGCACCGGATATGATCTAGTGCTACCAATTTTCAACACTTGCCACTCTGAACTTCTATTTTGACCCTAAAGCTATCATTCATTTCAAATATTTGGTGGTTCAAAGTATTTCTTTAAGACATAATTAGTAAATTGAACTGTCAAATTGAAAAAATATTTTCACAATAAAATAGATTCAAATGCGCTGCATATTTTCTTTGGTAAACTTTAATAGTGTCATTGGTGCCATAAGCAACTTTAGTGACTCAATTTCTACTTGTCCCATGCTCTTCCTAAAAGGGATATGTTAGTGTCAACAAGCATTTATTCATATTAGGCTCACTATAATATTTCTTTCTGTTTATACTTACTTGCATAATGGTAAATCATTACTAAATAACATATTTACACAGTATTGTAAAAGTTAAAATTTGTGTTTAGATCTCCTTAAGTTCAATTACGTCAGAGAGTACCGAATTATTCTACCACACTGACTTGATGTGCGTGAAGGAATGGAAAATGGGATTAAAAAAGAATAGTTTTTAGAAATATATACTATAAGAAGAAAAGTGCTCAGAATACAGACGACCGCTAAGGAGTTCATCTTTCCTTGCTTGTATTCTTTAACTTTAACTTTTACTTTTCTATGTGTTAGGCGTTATTGTTTGAATATTCCCAGGAAGTTTCTCTTCTTATATATTTCCTACTGCTTCTATGTATGTATACAAACTGTATTGTAACCAAACATAGTTATATTTTTGTGAGACAATCATTAACAACAAGGGTGGCACTATATTTGAGGCAAATAGTTGAAGGAAAGCATTCAATCTTGATGATAGTTTGTGAAGCTATGTGGGTGTACGTATAATGGCAATAAGTAGCCATCATGACACTGTAGCATCTGAAAGGTGGCTTGTTGGTTCTTTTTCTTTTTTGTTCAGAAAATTTGGTTGAAAAGCTTACTAAATGGAATTTTAGATTTGACTTGTACTAAAATCAGTTCTAGAGCTTCAGTTATTTATGTGTCTTTGTTTTCTTAGTTTACCGTGCTTGATATATGTTCCTTTAAAGCCTAAGCATGGCATCATTAGATTTAGTGTTTGCCATGTCCAAGTCTTGGTTTTACACCCGGTTTGATTGTGTGCTTTATATATTTTAGTGTATTATAGTTTGATATGAAATTATATTAAATTTGATTCAATAAATATTAAAGCTAAAAATAATTGAGTTTATTTGATCTTATCTGATTCAAGATTTTAATATTTTATTCTTTGGATTGTGCATTTTTGTTAGGATTTTTCTAAAGTATATATATATATATATTTACGTATCTCTATTTATTTTTAATCCGTGAGAACATTCTTAATTCCAAACCCTAAGTTTTATATTTTGTGAGTTTTGTGGGTAGATAATTTCCATTTTGTTGATGCTGTGCTTAGGGCACCATTCTTTATTTTTTGATTGGTTTTTTTTTTTTATTTCCTGTATATTCTTTTATAGGAGTTCATTTTTCTTTACTTGTATTATTTAATTTCTATTTTTTGCATGTGTATATTAAGTGTTGGTGTTTGAATATTTGCAAGAAGTTTCTCTTACTGGATATTTCCTATTGCGTGTATGGACTATATAGAAATCGAATATATGTATATATATATATATATATATATTTGCTATCTCTTTCATTCTGTATATCCCTGTAATCCATGGGTTGATTTGTGTAATATCTTTTCTAAAAATGATGTGAACATTTTGTGTTTAAGCTGTACTCACATTGTGTGTTTCTCAATGGTATTTAACCTTTTACTCTCTATCTGTAGGCTTGAGTAAAGCAGGCTTGTGTTGCAGCAGCCATTAAGGTTTGCAGTTTCTGTTTCTTAATGTTTCAAGCCACATTAGATATTTTCACTCCTTCTCTTTACCTCAATTCCAAACCATTTTGGTAATTTGGGGTCTCTACCATGACTCAAATTTTTTTATTATCTTAGCTCACTTTTGTCCAGCTTTCTTTTTTAGCAAATTTGAAGTCTTGTTTCATAGAAGTAAAAGTGATTCTCAGTCATAATATATTTCTGTTTCTGCCGCAGCCCATTGGATATACTACCGCTGCTGCTGCTGCTGCTGCTGCTGCTGCTATTGCTATCATTGCTACCGCCTCATTCAAACTCTTCTAGATCGCTTAAGGTTTTAACTAAAATATTGTTATGGATTTTATTTAGTGTCCTTGACCAAAAAAATAGCAAATAGAGTACTGAACTATGGAATTTTATCTTCAGCATTTAAAGTCAAGCACCTTATATGATTAACTACAGGGCACATTTTTATCTTTATCATACTACTGTGACATGGAAGACGCAACCTCTTGATTTACGTGGATTTCCAATTCCGCTCAGTTATGGTCTTAATTCTGTTTTAATCATATAATCGTCACTCAGTTAAAATCTATGGTTATCTTGAAGCTGCCTAACAAAATACGATTTAGTCATTCTTACTAAGCTTTTTCAAATAAAATACTGGGTGTTTTTCACTTTTTTTGAAGAAAGTTGAGAATTAAAGATGCTTTCACAACCGCTATAATTTTGAAATATATATCTCTCCTTTTCAAGTTTGGGGTTGGGAGAAGAGGTCAATAACTCGTAGTTTACAGTGGGAATCAAATGTAATTGTTTTCTCTGTAATCAGTGGCCCCATATTTATGTGTATCAACTAATATGAATGTTAATTTGCACTGTACGGTGCAGCACGCTACTGTGGCCTGTGGGGGTTGGTATTGCTTATGCCACACGACACTTGTCTCTTTTTAATTAATGTCATGAAGTATGACATAGACAATGGACAGTTTTTGTGATTGCACTATCAACTGTCTTCAAATTATCCTGCTAGGGAGGCATTGTTAATATCCATAACTATTGCTTAAATGAAGGCATGCACTGCATAGTATTTGTTTATTTCACTCTGTTGGTCAAAATAAAACTCATTTCGTAATCTTTAGGTTGCAATCATTGTTTTCCTTTACTCAATCAGAGTCACAGGCCATATTTGTTTACTTTTGATCACTTTGGTTGTCATTGTGTCTAAGAGCGTTTACTGTACCCTCATAGAGATAGTGACGTACTCCCTGCGCAAGTCCAAACTGCTTAACAAACAGCAAGAAGAAAAAACGAACGATATATATACTGGCATGCATAAAGACTCTTAGCCAGACTAGGAGTCACCTCACCTATATAATATTTCAGAAATAAAATTCCAAGATTTAAGATGTTTGAGTGGACTTTGAGTAGACATAACTTTCTAACCTATGAACTCATTCCAAAACTACTATTTATGTCAACATGTTTAGAGCTAATTATTAAGGTCTTAAGTATGGAATTGATTTTATGTTGGGGTTAATTATGCAACCTCCATTCAGGTTTATCAGTGTTTTACATGATTCCGAGCGCATGGTTTTTGCAGAATTTGACATAAATTAACTTTGGAAGATAATATCTTGTTGTGATTGTTACTTAAATTTTTGCCACATTTGGGAATTAACTTAAGTATTTCTGTGTACTCAACCATCGGGAATTATTTCAGCTCGGGATTTTCACATGAACTGTGTTTCAAGGCTCCTTTTGTTTTATATACACCTAGCATTTAGCATTGCAAATAATGGATTTAAAAAGTTATGTGAGGCATAACCACAAAATATTCAATGGGCATCACCCCGTGCTTACATAGAAAAATGTGTTGCACAATTTTATAATTAATAGATGGGCGTCCGCCTGATTTGGTTAAAAAAAACTATAATTCAACGATGGTTGTAATTTTGGAACTTGATTCTAGTAAGACTTGATCCCATTACCACTCCTATAACCTACTCAATAAAAAATTTAAGTTTATACTTATTGTAATTTTAAAACTAGCCCGAGTGAATTAGCATGGAATGAGTTTCAATAGAATCCAAATTCATTGTCGCCCGACAACACACCAAACCCAAATGTCAAGCTTTAAGAAACAACCAAGAATTTACAAATAGTTCTTCTTGACAATCTTGCATGGGTCTATGTCGAAATTTTATTATCAATTCAATTGAACTTAAGGATGTAAAAAAAATTTCAATGAGTTGAATTCAAATTTTGCAAAATAAGGTTTGACTTGAACTTAAGCGGCTTGATGAATCAAGTTTAAATTTAAATATCAATAGTTGAAAAGTTGTGAGCTTTTATATTTAATTTTTTGTTATAAATATTAATTTTATTATTAATAATAAAAAATGTTAATGATGCTAATATTGTTTAATTAAATTTTAATGTTCGAATTTAAAATTTTAAAAAATTCTACTAGTTTGTTTGCAATAGCAATGGAGAGGATCGTCTCGCATGTGAATTAAAATTGGGACCTTCTCCAATTATTCTCGTTGTACCTGTCTGGGGGCAAGGGCCCAAGCTAAGGGAAAGAATTAAATTGTGAATTAAGTAAATAAGAAAGGGCAAAATTGAGTGCTGGTACCTGCACATGCGTGGTTGGACCAGGACTGGAAAAGGACAAGAGTCAAAGAAGGCAATTCCAAAACGTCAGATCAAAGCTTCAACCAGTCAGAAATTGGATGCTTCTCGCCCTTTCTCTCTTCAAAAATAATAATAACAATAAAGTATTTATTTTAAATTGAGCCGAACGTTAATATAATAATAAATGTAGGAGCGAAAAATTAATCAAAATATTTGCAACAATGTTGGTGTAAAAATTACTTAATGGAGTTTTTTTTAGCGAAAAATTGATTTCATGAAATTATTTTAACTGTCTTTTAAATATATAAAAATTATCTGAAAGAAATTTTTAAGATTTTTTTTTTCAAAATTTTACAAACAACACATATTCGAGAGACAAGTTAAGATTGTAATAAGATGTCATTATCTTAATTTAGAAATTTGAAAAAGAAATAAAGGTGAAGATGTATATGAAATTTTAAAAATTTAAAATTTAAAATCATACTTAATTTGATTTATAAAATACAAGATTTATGACGAAGTAAATGAGGTGAGGATTCACTATAGTCTATACTATTTAAATGATCAGTAATTTTTTTTATGTTAAAGTAATTCAAAATTAATTCTCAAAATTAAATCATTCATTAAAATACATATTATGAAATTTTAAAATTTGAAACTTAAAATAATTTTTCATGAATTTATGAAAAATAGTTAAAAAATAGTGATGAAGTTGAAAGTCGTATTTAGTGAATATGATAGCGTTTGGACTGATTCGATCAATGAGGATGAACGATTTCATAGTGATATTCTTTAAGGTCTGAGATTTGCTACCAACAGCAAACGTTAAACTAGTTGAGGTGTCCTGGGTAAGGCATTCCGACGCTCAAATTAGTACTGGTCGAATTGAGGTAATCGAGCAACAGAATGAGAGCTTATAATGTATATGACATTACTTGGAGTGTGGCTGGCAGTGAGGTATTTATAATTTTCTCCTAGTGAAGATATGTCTAAAATGCCCATATCAAGTGTAGAGGGCTCTTGTATTTGCCTGGGGGTTATTAGTTATTTCCAATCTCAGTATTATTTTAGGTGGCATCATCTCTTATTTTTCAGGGTGAATAGTACTCTAGGAGTGCGCCTCCTTATCAGAGTTGGTGGCAGACACTGTACTGGGTGGCACGCGCCATTAATGTGATTAGAGCATTAATTGCGGTAAGGATATGAGTCAGCACTGGAGTATGCACTCGGTAAGGATATGAGTCAGCACTGGAGTATGCACTCTGGTTGACAATCAGACAAGGCAGTCAATCAAAGGGATGGTTAAACAGACAAAGTGGCTTAAAGCCTCCTGTTGGGTACGATCGAGAACAATCCAGTTGATCAGACAATTATGATCGAGTGATTCGGCCTAATTAAGTACAGAAGTACCGTTTGATTGTGCATTCTAAATGGGCCTGGAGGCCCTCTCTGAAGTCGATAATTTATTGAATTTGACATGTTAGGTTATCCCATATAAAATAGAATTTGCATTTAGGACAAAGTACAAGATGATTCACCATGCTATTAAGTAAAAAATAAGATACTTATTTATAATAAAATAATTCAAAATTACTATAATTCAGGATTTTTATTTGTCATCATAGTAAAATAAGAATAATGTGAAGAATGGCAGATGGATTAAGAAATGAATTATGATAAATAGTAATGATTTCCAAAAATTAATAAAGGAAAGGTTTTTCCCACGAATTTTCTAATTTATATAAAAATTAAAAAATGTAGTGATATATTTCGAAATGAAATGCTGGCGTGGAAAAACTCCCAACTGGGTAGCTTTAACTTTTTCAAACCTCAGTTGACTAACCGCCTCCATCTAACCTGTACATGAGGCGCATTGCGCACCCATAACTCTTTACAGTTCCCAAAATATTGACTGGTGCGCTGTGCGCACTTTGCGTATTCAAGTCTTCCTTCTCTCCCAACCCCACCCCACTAGTTAATATTTCCGTTGACTGAACATAAACGAATCGCCTCCCACTCCAACCTATACCTACACACGCATACAAAAGCTACACATAGCGGTTTACTCTCCGGCGAGCATGTCTTGCACGTGCATCTGGTGATCTCTCAAAGGGTCTTTGAATCCGGGTTTTGTTGTACCTAAAGCTTCGAGTTTTGTTCCAAACTGGAAAGTGAGGGTTTTGATGAAAGTAGGATCAGCAAAGCTTCTGCTGTTAAATTTGGGCTCCTGCTTCTTGTTTTGTGTCTGGTGATGTTCTTCAAAAGCTTGGACTTCTGATGCTTTATCTGTTGTTCAACTCAGTTAATTGGTAGGTTCACTTGTTGATTTGAATATTTGGGTTGAAAAGAAAGGTTTTTTTTTAAGTTTTGGCTTGATCTGTTAATTTCTATTGGGAATACTATGTCCTTTTTGTAATTTATTTTGGTGATATGTGGTATATGTGATAATTGATTTTGGGAGTGAAAATTATGAAGAGATTGAGGTCAAGTGATGATCTCCACTCGTATGGAGAGAAGGGTGTTGTGAAAGACTGGGGAAGAAGGGATGAGGACTCTGGTTTGCAACGCTCGTCATCGTCTTTGCATAGGAGCTCTTATTACAAGTCTTCTGACAGTGGAAGAAAGGTTGTATCTTCATCGACATCTAGGTATGAACGGTTAGAAGATGATAGGGAGAGTTCAAGATTGGTTAGGAAGCGATCAGATTATGATTTGGAGAGCTATGATCGCAGAAAGGGTTATGATCGGCATAGAGATGGGAATGAAAGAGGGATTTTGAGCTCTTCCCCAAGGGCTGGGTATGGGATGGATCAGATGTATCGGTCTGAGAGCTTTTCTGGACCTAGGAGAGATTTTCCAAAGGGGTTTAGGTCAGAGAGGGATAGGTCAAAGAGGGATGGAATTGCTGCATCGTGGCGGAGGTTTGGAGGTGGGAAAGATGGTGATGATGGGTCCAAGAGTGGCAATGAGTCAGGCAGAGGAAGTAGAATGGAATCCAAGGATGTTGGCAAGACAAAGTCCCCCCAGAGACTTAGAGATGCAAAATCTCCGGCTTGGTCTAAGGACTCTGGAAGTGAGCGATCAAAGAGTGTAGAAGGTAAGAAATGTGAAGATATGCCAGTAGAGAGTGGTGGCCCAAGCAGTGAACGAGAAGAAGGGGAACTGGAACCTGATCCTCAGCCCCATGTGCCTTTGACTAAGCCAGTTGTTGAAGATAAAGCTGCCGTAGAATTGAACTCCTCCCAAAAGGAGCTCAACACTGAATTCAATGTTGAGAATAAAGTTTTACAGGAAAAAGCGAGTTTCTTGTCTGTAGAAAAGGAAGCTGAGAGTAATGTTGGCAGCTGCGACGAGCAAGCAGAAGGTGGACCATCTAAGGATGTCAAAGATGGTCTGAACAAAAATGACGACTTTCCGGACTGTCAAGGTACATCATTCCACGAGGCAGAAGGAAGTAGAGAAGGAAATCACACAAATGAAGACACTGAAGGTGGCAACAATGTAGTGGAGGGCAGAAGAGAAGGCTGTTTGGAGGAGGATACTGACAGCACATGTGATGACAAGTTGCCATCCTTACAAGAGCAAAGGATTGATAAGGGTATTAATATTGAAATGAAGGGAGATGATATTGTCATTAATGTGGAAACAGCAAATGGCAGTGAACGGCCTTCAACTGAGAAAATGACCCAAAGTTTTAAGGATAAAGGCAAAAGTATTGCTTTGTTGCCCTCTAACAGTGTTCACTTCGCAGAAACTAATTTTGAGGTTGAAGACAAACCAAGGGACCTTGCAACAAGTGAAGGCATTGAAATGGAAGGGCCAAGTACTAGGGGATATCAATTTTTCTCAACTGATCCAATTAAGAAGCCAGAAAAAGTTGAGCAATTAAATCATAACAAGCCTAAGGATGATAAACTGGCCCTTGAACTTTCCCTTAGCTTGCCAAATGTTTTGTTGCCTATTGGTTCTCAGAATAGAGGACTGGCTCCTGGTTCTCCTAGCCATGCCAGAAGTATTCAATCATTCTCTAGTTCCTTTAGGACAAACTCTGATGGATTTACAGCTTCTATGTCGTTTTCTGGTTCTCAGCAGTTCACTCACAACCCTAGCTGTTCCCTGACTCATAATGTACTTGATTATGAGAAATCTGTTGGTAGTAAGCCGTTGTTTCAGGGGGTGGATTGGAAAGCTTTGTCATCAGATGAGAATAATAATAAAGAGGCTGCAGCTTATCAAGGAATGCCATCAAGAGAAAATGGCTCCCACCAGCAGTCTCAATTATCTCAAGGCGACACTAGTGGACAAGGTGGGTTACAGCATCCGAGAGTTGCAGCGGGAAGCTCCAAACTACCGATTGGACTTGAAAGGCAATTAAGTTTTAGTAGACATTTATCTGCAGCACATGGTTTTGGATCTTTCGAAAATGGAACAGAATTTTCTAAAGATAGGAGGCAATTAATGACAGAGAAGGATAATGGTATTTTGCAAAGGAACAATGATCCGGATGTAAAAGAGCAAGTATTGGTGGTTGGAGCTGACTTTGCTGAGTCTATAGTTACTATGATAGTTTCTGAACCTCTAAATGCAATGGCTCGGAGGTTTCATGATATGACAGGAAAGCACATGGCATGTGTGAAAGAGTTTGTCCGTGACATCATGTCAAATCCAGGTAAGCAGTGGCAGCTGAGTGCTTTGCAGAAAGCATTACAGAAGAGGCCGGACATTAGCCTGGATATGCTACTGAATGCGCACCGTGCTCAATTGGAGATCTTGGTGGCTTTGCAAACAGGGCTTCGAGAATTTCTTCTGCAGACATGTGATATCCCATCTTCTGAATTGGCAGAGATATTTCTGAATATGAGATGTAGAAATCTCAATTGCAGGAGTCTTCTGCCTGTGGACGAATGTGACTGCAAAATTTGTTCACAGCGGAATGACTTTTGCCAGGAGTGCATGTGTCTTGTGTGTTCAAAGTTTGACATGGCATCTAACACATGCAGTTGGGTTGGATGTGATGTATGCCTACATTGGTGCCATGCAGATTGTGGGTTACGAGAATCTCATATCAGAAACGGGCATAGTGCAACAGGTGCTCAAGGCACTACAGAAATGCAGTTCTATTGTGTCGCCTGTGACCATCCTTCTGAGATGTTCGGTTTTGTAAAGGAAGTTTTCCAGAACTTTGTGAAAGAATGGACAGCAGAAAACCTTTCTAGGGAACTTGAATATGTCAGAAGAATATTCAGTGCTAGTGAGGATGTAAGAGGGAAACAGCTGCATGAAATTGCTGTCAGGATGCTGTCTAAATTGGCTAATAGAGCAGATCTTCAGGATGTGCAAAATCAGATTATGAATTTTTTCACTGGTAAGATCGGTCTGCCTGTTGCTTTTTTTATGTGAATTCTAACCTTATATAAGCACATAATGCATGATCAGCTTCCATCACACCATATGATATTGAAGCTTGAAAAGCATATTATTAAACTTTTATTTTTGAGAAACTACATGTTATTGCTGTCAAAAGTAAATCATGTTTCACTCTAGACTTTTGGAAACTTCTTTTTACCTCTTTGTGGGTTTTTGTGTTGCATATCAGTCTTAGCTCAGACTTATAAGCTTTAATGATGTGCAGCTGTAGAATACTGATTAATGTAGTTGTGTTCAACTGGAAGGTATCTGTGACACACAACTTCAATAGGCTTTGCCTTTTTCTTAGGTTGTAAGAGATTCTTGCTTCAACGTACCTATCATTTCATCTGCCTTTAACTATGTTTGGTAAAAGGATTTTGGCGAGGGGAAAAAAGCAAAATGTAAGCGAAGTAATTTGGTTTATTTGCTTTGTAAGAAAAGTACTAACAAAAACAAAATTTGGTGGAAAACATAATATAATTGTAGAAAATCATTTTCCTCCCAAAAATGGTGATGAAAATCAGAGAAAAGTTTGTTTTGTCCTCTCTACTTCAACTAATACATCACCTCCATGACCCCAATTTCTTTCCTCATTATTTTTATTCTGCAATCAAACAAACTTGAGATTCTATGTTTCTTTGATTTCATTTTCTTTTCCCTAACATTCTTTCTTCACCAAAAATCCTTAAACCAATCAAAGCATTAAAAGTTTTGGTGAATCTTCTGGTAACTTAATAGTACCTTGATATGCATGCTGTTCTGTTGCTGTTGGTTTTGAAAATCCATAACTAAGTGATCCATATGTTAATGCAATGAACTTTCAAGCTGATCATTATGAGAAAGTTCAACCCTTCACTAGCATTGCACCACTTGTACATTCAGTTCCCTCACTGTTCAGCTGATTTATGATAAACACTGATCATATTGATTTTATGTGGCCTCTTTTGACAAAAATCTGGAAGATCATTATGTAAACAGAAAGTTATGTATCAGGCTGATTTTGACTACAAATGTTGGAAGATCATTATGCAAACTGGAAGTTATGTATCAGGCTAATTTTGACCACAAATGTCCTATGGCATGTTCAAAATTTTTATGTAACATCTGTGTCCTACTGTCCAAAAATAGTTCAAAAGAACTCCTATCTGCCAGAAAAAGCATACATTGTTTCAATTTTGGCCGCCTTTATTTAATTACATTAAATTGATGTATACCTATCTGTCGGACTTATTTACACTTTGAGCTATTTATTTGAAAACAATATGTTAGTTCCCATCTTATGCAGGAGTCATATTTTTTTCTTCCCAATTTTATGTTTTCTGCTGTTCCAAATTTAAGTTTCAAAATTAAAAAACTAGAAGTTCTAATTTTGAGGATTATACTCACTGAATCTAATTTAACACCATTTTCCTAGTTCCGGCTTTATTGGCCTGAAAATTTGATATGTCATGGTGTTGAATTTTGTGATACTACCTGTTTGATGAGCTTGCTATTTTCAGAAGAAACCCTAATTTGAAAAATAAATTTTGAATCTCGAGTCGAAGTGATGCAAAACCTATGTGAAAACTTGTAATAAATAATAACAGTTTTCTCACTAATGGTTTACGTAGTCAAAGTTAAAGGCTTCAAGCTAAATATAGAAAAAGAAAAAATTTGACTTATATGGTAATATTTTTATTGACTCAATTAAGTGTCCTTTGGGTTAGTTAATAAGGATAATTGGTAATTTTTCCTCAATTTAATATATTTGGATTGTGATTGAACATATTGACTAGCTCTTGTAATCTCCTTGCATATGGAATATTGAAACCATTCAAAAATAATTATGTGAAAACACCACCCCACAGAAGCACAGAGGCTCAAAGAGAAAGAGAATCTGAACTGCTGACAAATTGTCTGTAATAGTCTGGAGAAATTCCAGATTGTGGATTTTTCTAATGCTATACATTATATATTTGATTTTTCCCCGTTGTTTCTGGCCTAAAGATATCTTTGATTGTCTTCAGCTCAACTCAAATTTGCTCACATTCCTTTTGTTTGGCTGCAGAGATGAATCCAGACAGGCCTGGCAACATTGCAATTGAATCCAGAAAGGAATTGCCAACTAAACACCAAGAAGGCAGTAATGGCATTGGCGCCGCGTCCAGCCAGGGAGCTGGGTGGATGAAGTCTGTTTATCCAGATAAGGCTCCACTTTTGGAGAATTCTCTCAATTTACCACCGGGCTTTGATAGCAATAGAAATGAAAAATACACAATGAACATGGATCTCCGGAAAAATGCTCAAAAAGAAGCTGTATTTGATGAATTGGAGAGCATTGTGAGAATTAAACAGGCAGAGGCTAAGATGTTTCAAACGCGGGCTGATGATGCAAGAAGGGAGTCTGAAGCCCTGAAGCGCATTTCAGTCACTAAAAATGAAAAGATCGAAGAAGAATACACAAGCAGGATCACCAAACTGCGTTTGGCTGAAGCTGAGGAGATGAGAAAACAAAAGGTGGAAGAGCTTCAGGCTCTTGAAAGAGCATATCAGGAATACTTCAATATGAAAGTGAGGATGGAAACAGATATCAAAGACCTTTTGTTGAAAATGGAAGCAACAAGAAGGAACCTCGCCTCATGATCCTTCTACGAACTCATAGCATTACTGGAAATCCACCAGGTTTTTTGTGTAATTGTCCGCATTGTATGTGGTGGATGGGTGCTAGACTAAGCTTGTTGATCGATTTGTAGGTTTACCTTGTGTTTATTGCAGTGTAGTGCTAACTAGAATCTGTACAAAGGATAGCCATCTCCGTATCTTCTCCAAAAAATTCCTATTTTATGTATGGAATCCGAACAGAGAACTGGGCTATCAAACAAAATATTAATGTTGTTATTTTTTTTCATCAACTTCCGCTAGAATCAAAATTGAATTTGTTTTCTTTTCTGTTTTTTGCCGTCATTTTCCTGTATGTTTGTTGCTTCCTCTTCTGTTATGGTTTCAATTCGTAATCTGCGTATGCTTCTCTTTTCTGGGTCTTGATGGGTTTTTAGCAGTCCCAATGGGGATTGAACGAACAAAGTCCCCAAGACCGTTACAAAAATGACGCGGTGAATGTTTTCTGGGAAGGAAGCCCTTCTTTGTTGCCAAAGGTATGCACGCAAGTGTCTTGGTTGTTATAATAACACGTCAATAATGCATGCAGTCAAACTTCACAAGAAAATAATTAAGAAAATGCGTCTCTTAGTAAGAAGAAGAAGAAGAAGAAGAAGAAGAAGAAGAGTTGTCCTTGGGAATTGGGAATTTATCCAACTTGCTCCACCAATCTTCTTGCATATCGTGCAAGAGTAAGAGCAGCACAAACTACGAATTCTTGTAAATTAAGTTTGTTTGGACTTTGGTGTGCTATATATATCACATAAAATATTGTGAAAATAGACAAACTTGTTATATTTATTGAGTTTTTAGAGAATATCTAGTCTGCTTTATGTAATTCTTTGTATAAATGAAAAGCTAGCAAGTATGGAAAAGTATACGAACATTCAGAATCTCGTTTGCTATATGAATATATTTAATTTTTTTTTACTGCGTGTTTATTGCGATCAAATTTATTACAGTAATAATTTTTCAACAATTTCTTTCTTAATCAAACTCACCATGAAACTAACTCTGCAATGACTTTTCGCTATTCATAATAATATTGCCATGTAAATTAGTCAACCATTGGCGATTAAATTAAATTACAAAAGAAGATAGGTTTAGAATTCAACAATCAAAATAATTACTGTACCGTGACCCCCTCTGCTTGTCTTTTTGAAGTACCATTTTATCTCTCTCATCGAAAGATTTTACCTACTTTCTGTTAATTTCTTTGTTCCATTGTTTGTGTTGAAGAACTATGTTGATGGAGTAAGTTTTTAGAGGTTGGAAATTTTAAGGGGTTAGCCGCAATTGAAAATTGAAATGAGGGAAAATTTCCCTGGGATGAAGAAAAAATGGGTACTAAACCTACAGATGAAAGAAGCAAGCAAGCATCCTAACTCCCTCTGTCCGAAAGTGTAATTCGCTCGTATATTTTGCCGTTGAGGATGCATTTTAACATGTCCGTTGTCCTTTTTACCCTTATTATTGCATATCTAAAAGTTATGTTTCTTATTTTTATCCTTTTCTTCTCTTATATATTTGTTAAAATTATACAATATTAATTTTATATAATTCTTAGTTTTAATTTGATATCCATGTATTTTTATTTCTCTTACTTAATCTTATTTCAGGGCATTAAAATAACCAATCAAATATTGAATAATTACATTTTTTGGTTGGCCTAGGTTTATTAGTGACTAAATTGTTTAATATAATAGAATAATAAATAATGTAAAATTAAAGAATAAAAATCATATTTGTATTTTTTTTATTTATTAATTTTTTAATTTGATGACCAAAAAATAAAGATTAGAAATATCTGTATATAAAATTAAAAATCAAGAATCTAAAAGTAATGTATATATACGTCTATTTAATTAGCAATATTATATTTAGTATGATCTTAAAATCAAAATCCAAAAAAAAAGAAAGAAATCAAGAATTTTATAAAACTAACAATTACATATACCAAAAAAAGAGAAAAATAAAATAAAATTTACTGAAAGCAGTTTATAGACCTTCGACTTTATAAGTAATTTAATGAAAAATCCATGCTTTGCTTTGTTCGAGTTGAAGCGTGCGTCTCTTAGGTTAGGTTTTGTTCGTAAGTGAAATATCACTTGCGTCTAATTTTTAGAAGACATGCCCAACTAATCTACCCCCTTTCGTACAAAATCCCAAGTACTAACAGTACAAAAATCTTTAATTAGTGGTTGGGTTGTCGTATCTGTACTCTCCTGTATATATCTATATCTCTCTCTTTGTAAATAGAATTCTGATGCACAAGCACAGCAGCAAGAATCAAATCAAAGATACGATTTCAAAATATTTAATAACGAAAAGAATTTGATACTGCGGTCGTTGCCAATTAATAGCAATCAATCACTTGTAAACAACCAACAAGTTCTGGACATCGCCACACCCGTCGTATTATTCGCATCACAAGTACGCAACTTCAGCTAAGGCACGACATTTATTGGCAAACAACATTATGCGGCGTATGTGGGTTTGTCTCCAGCTACCACAATCAAGATTCATTAATGAATACACGATCCATAATTTATTCGTGGACAATACTTTAGATTTTAGTTAGTACGCGCATTGGAGAGATGGTAATTCTCAATATCTTTAGTCGTATTAGGAATGATTTCCACGAGTGTGTGTGGATTAGGAATATTCTCGCTTTTCTTCTCGTGCTTAAAAGTCTACGCGATCAAGTTGTTTTCTTCGTTGGTATCAACATGAACAATCGATTTAAAAGTCTTGTATAACTCCATCAAATCTCCTTCAATCACTTTGAATGTCACCTACTTGTTTCCCCCCTCTATCACTGCAATTACCTCTCTTTACCATCCATTTATTTTATAATAAGGTAAAATCCAAGGAGAAAAAGAAAAGAAAGATAGAAATTTGGGGTAAATATGTACTAATGTTATTACTTACCATGGGTGCAGTTTCAGAAGGTGATGGATCCCACGGTCCCCCACTTACTCTCATGCAAATCACATTTTTAAACATTGTTAGGGCTCATACTTGAAATGTGGTATGGGCTGTCTTTAAAGATCTCATGAAACACATCTCCATCACATTTGATGGATATTTGAGAAATCAACTTCCCCTTAAGTCTCATCTTTTTCTAACAGATTAAATTTTAACAACACTTAATCACTAATATTTATATCTCTAAGAGATGAGAAGTGATTTTGAAGAAAATGGCTCATATCGCTTGTCTTTATGTACTAACACGTTCCTTGCAACTTGAAACATTTTATGAAAATAATGCTGATGGCATCACTCATAATTAAAACTATTTAGGATATATATAAATAGATATTTTATTGGCATATACCTATATATTAATTATATGTATGAATTAATTGGATGATAATGATATATAAAATACTAATATATAATAACGGAAATTGCATATTTTTTTTATCAATGCATCAATTATTCCAACAACAATTTTGGCAATTTAAATTCTATTCTTCATTCTTTATTTTATTTCCTAAAATATATGGTATATGTATTAAATATTTTTTAATATAAAATTAGAATATAAGATAGAAATAAAAGATAAAATATAAAATATAAAATACTATTTTAGATCATTGAAAGATATGAATAAGAGTCGGTTAGATACATATCAATTCCACTTCAGTTTTCTCTGCTGTCTGCAAAGTCTACACTTCCAAATTATCTTAGGCATTACATGGCCATTAATTAATTATTAATTTGATTGGACAACCCTACACAATGAGATGATACACGTATACTTATTCAATTACTACCACTTATAAAAAATTAAGATCTCATTTACTTTGATTACTAGGTTAGGATCTAACCTGGCCGAACAACTCAACATGGAACCGACACAAAATTAGTGGGTTTAAATTGAAATTTATCGAATTGAATTGAAATTGGGTTGCCCCAAAATACAATCCAAAAATTTTTGGTAGATTTGGGTTAGGTCATGGGTTGACCCAACCAATATAAAATTATTTTTTGAATGAATCATTAACCCAACACAACCTAATCCAACCCAACCCACATAATATAAAAAAATAAATATAAGCTAGATATTTTAAAATCTAAATTTACTAACTATTATTATATTAAATTACTGCTAAAAGTCTAAAGTGCCCCAAAAAAAGGTAAAAAAAATGAAGTCCTAGTTTTATCTTTTTTCTTGTGCCCAACCGCCATTGCTCATTTTCCTCTATTCTTTATTTCGTCTCCCACTTGACTTTTGAGGAAATTCTAATTTTTTCCAAGTTCAGCAGCCTTGATACACATATGTTCATGGAATTTTGTAGATACTTCTTCTTCCTCGGTCAAGTGATTTTATTGTGATATCTTTTTTGTATTGAATATAATCAAAATTAAGACAATCAGCATTCCAAAATCTAGTGAATAGGGATGGATTTTTATTATGTCTACATGAAGACTAGTTTAATAGCTAGCTTACCCAAATAATTTTTGAGTATAATAATTTTTACTATTGATCTTGTTGTGTGTGTGTGTTTGTGTTATATTTTTGTTAATCTGGTGCAATTTATGGTTTCAATTCATTGAAAACTAGAGTTTTTAACTTTTGAATTTTGGTAAATTATGATGTATTTAGCAATTCCAATATTAAAATGGTATATTTCGCTTTTGCTTGGAGAATTATGACAATTTTTTCATCATATGCCAATGTTAGTGAGTGTTGCAAAATTATATAGGTCTTCAAATTCACCAAGTAAATACCGATTAAAATATTATTCATGTTGTACAAGCATTTATATGCGATTGAAAATGGACTGTGGAAGTTAAATCAACAAGCAATACAAAAATATAGTGTACATTATCAGTTTTTTGGCTATTAAAAAGCATGATTATCATAATAGGTTGGGTGGGTTGTGGTTTTCAAGTTATTGGGTTAACTCAATTTATAAACAGATTAACCAAAGTCGGCCTGATTTGGAGTGGGTTGGGTTTGGGTTTATGCTTATCAGATTAAAAATTAAGCAAGTTGAGTTGGATTCGAGTTCAACAAATTTATTTAATACCTCAACTTTGACCCAACCCAAACCACCTGAATTATTACCCCTGGTTAGGTATACTATTTTATCTAATTTAATAAATATACATATTTCAAATGATAAGAGCTTACTACTAAATTTCAAGCCATATATGTAATCCTCTTATTTTAGGAGGAGGCCTCTCTTCTAGAAGGTAGGGTGTGTTTATCTAATCTCAAATCTTCAATTATCAATTACTCATAAAAATAAAATGTTCAAAGTATCATATCTAGCTTGTCAATACAATATAATTTAATTTTTAAATTTAAGTAAGAAAATAAAGGCAAAATTATAATTTTCATCCTATAACTTTGCTCAATTAGTGTTTTTGCCCTATAAGTTGCAAAATTATAATTTTAGTCCTATAAGTATTAAAAAAATTATCACTTTTAGTTCTTTTTTGCCGAAGATCAAAAAGTGGCCGAAAAAGCCAATGTGACTTGCCAGGAGTGTGCTCATTTTGAGATTTTGCCTTGTTAGCAAAAATCCAATTGACATGGGTTGATTACTTGGAAGAGAAAAAAAATGCCAATTAGATATATGATATATATATATATATATATATTTATATACACACACATATATCCACATATATCTAAATATATATTTATATATACATACATATATATTATATATATGCCTCATCCCCACACCTTTCGCACCCAACCACCACCATCACCCCATCCCCACCCCTACCTGGCCATGGCAGCCATGAGCCAGGCTACCAATGGCCGCGTAGACAGGTTCACTATGGCCATTGCATGGCCCTAGCAACCATGGCGAAAGGGCACTTGCCCAGATATGGGTAAGCTACGACAGTTCTCAACAAGTTGGCCACCAGTAAGGCAACCACCTAGCAACTAGCCATGGGGTGGTGGGTGGGGCATAAATTCTTTTTATTTTTATTTTTACTTTTAATCTATTTATTTCTTAATTTACATATATAAATTTGATTATATTATTTTAATTATGTAAGTTAAAATTATATCGTTAATATGATAAATAATATTTTTATTTTTTAATTAGTAAATAATCATAAATTATATAAAAATATATGTGTATATACATGTATATTTTAGAAATATATCTATATATGTGTGTATATAAACATCATACCATATATTTGAAATTACAAAAAGAAAAAAGAAAGAAAGAAAAGAAAAGAAAAAGAAAAAGAAAAAGAAAACATGTATGTTGCCAACTAAGCAGGTAAAAGACAAAAATTGCCTACTAGGTAGTCCACCTAGAACATGTCAACTAGGCTTTTGCCAACATGGGAAAAAACTCAAATTGACACACTCTCAGCAAGCCACGTCAACTTTTCTAGTGAGTTTTCCCATCCTTGGCAAAAAAAGGACTAAAAATGCTAATTTTTTTAATATGTATAGGACTAACATTGCAATTTTGCTACTTATATGGCAAAAATACAAATAGTGAAAAATTATAAGACAAAAATTATAATTTTGCTGAAAATAATCAATATAAAACTTTAATAATTAAATCAAAACCAAATAATGGATGATTGTATATAGAATAGGTTATGTAAATATAAACGTTTAGTTTACTTAAATATAATAAAAATTTATATTAACTATTACAATGGAGAATTGATGCTACATGGAAATGGAGCAAGGCCATTCTCAAAAATAGTAGTGTGTCGTGTCATTTTCTATGGAACATGCATAGAGAGATCTTTTCTTCTCAAAAGTTCTTCGATTTTGAAGTTTTCTATGAACAATATCTTCTACCCAAATTCTCTTTGGGACTTGGTATTTATAGTTTTTAGTATATTGGACTTACGTCCATTCAATGATGGATTTAGAGGTGCAAGAGAGGGGCGATTGCCCCTCCAATGCCATTCCCACCCCCTCCCCTTTGTATATCTTTCTTAATTTTCCTAATATTTCTATATATTTTTAAACCTCAGTAATAATCTACCTAATATTTTTATATATTTTTTTTAATTTTTGTAATAATTTCTAGTTTAAATATATTTGAAATTTTATTAATAACTTTTATTAATTCTTTACCTATTTTAGTTTTGTAGAATTTAGAGCGAAGTTTTGTAAAATTTCAAATAAAATTTTTGGCCATATTTATAATCAAATAATTTACAATTAGGTTAGGCTTAGGCCCACTATGACACTTTTATTTTATTTGTTTGAGAATATATTTGTCAAAAATAGACCTTAGAAATTAGATGAAAGATTATTTTTGTAGTTGATTCTTTAGTTATTTATATTGAGAAAAATATTGTTAAAATTTTTTACATTAATTTGATCATTAACAAACATTATAATATGAAAGAGCATAGTGTTCAGTTTCGATGGCAACATGTATATTGAATCCATAAATTATAAAATTTATATTTAAATTTTTATGCTTTATAATTTTTGCCTCCCACAATCTCAATTTTGGATTTGTCCCTTGGTCCATTAAGGTTTTCAGTCCCTTTTTACGGGCTTAGCTTGTCTGTACTTAATTAAGTAATTTTAGGTTTGATGTCATTTTTAGTTAATTTATCAAGTTATCCTTATAGTCAACTTTTAGCAAAATCATGAAGCCTTGCAATTTTCGATAAGAAAACTTTCATTTCATATTAAAAAACATATTACAAATTTAATTGATTTCTTAATTTTTTCTTTATTTTAGTTTATTAAAAATAAGGCTTATTAAATAAATAATTATTCTTCAGTTAGGCATCCACTAGTTTTCAATTTTTACCTAAGTTTGAGGCTGAATAGGTCTGAGAGAGAGAGAGAGAGAGAGAGAGAGAGAGA
>JACGDI010005673.1:222645-266229 GCA_014898725.1 Jacaranda copaia
TATTTTATAAATATAAAATTATTTAGTTTTGATAATTTTATATATATGTATGTATTTATAATTTTACAAATATTAAATAGTATTAATTTGTATAAGTATGTTATATATTTAACAAAAAAATTATTTAATTTTAGATGAAACAAAATAAAAAAATATTTTTTATATATAGATATGTTATAAATAATTTTATATGCATATATGTATTTATATAATTTTTTATATGTATATAATTTTATATATATGTATGTATATATAATTTTATAAATAATAAATATTATTTAATATATACAAATATTTTATGAATAAATAAATATGCACATATGCATATATATAATTTTATCTATATGTGATTTTATATATATGCATGTATATAATTTTTTATAAATATTATATAGTATTTGATTTATGCAAATATGTTGTATATTTTATAAATATAAAATTATTTATTTTTGATAATTTTATATATATGTATGTATGTATATAGAATTTTACAAACATTAAATAGTATTTAATTTATATAAGTATGTTGTATTTTTAATAAAAAAATCATTTAATTTTAGATTAAAAAAATAAAAAAAATATATTATATATAGATATCTTATAAATAATTTTATATACATATATGCATTTATATAATTTTTTATATGTATATAATTATATATATGTATGTATATATAATTTTATAAATAATAATTATCATTTAATATACATAAATATGTTATGCATTTATAAATATTAAATTATTTAGCTTCGATAATTTTATATATGTATGTATATATAATTGTATAAATATTAAATAGTATTTAATTTATATAAGTATGTTATATATTTTATAAATATTGATGAGGTTGAAAGCTGTTTTAGTGAATTAGGTTGTGTTTGGGCTAATTTAATCAAAAAGGTCGAATGATTCAATAGTAATACCTTCTTGGGCTGAGAATCGTAATCAATAGCAAACGTTAGACTAGCCGAGGTGCCTCAACTAAAATACTCCGACGCTCAAGTTAGTATTAGTCAAGTAAGATAATCGAGCAACAAAGTAAGAACGTATAGTGTATATGGCATACTTGTAGGATGACTGGCAATGAGGTATTTATAGCCTTCTCTAGATAGATGACATGTCCAAGATGCTCCTATCAAGTGCAAAAGGCTTTTGTCCTTACATATCATCTCTTGTTTTTTAGGATGAATAGTATTCTAAAGGTATGCGTCCTGACAGAGTTGGTGGTAGAGGCGGTACTGGGGTGGCACGCGCCATTAATGCGGAGGCACGCTAACTGTTAGAGCATTAAATGCAGTAAGAATATGATTTGACACCGAAGTGAGCACTCTGATTGACGACGATCGACCAAACAAGGTGGTCACTAGAGACATGGCTGAACGAACTAGGCGGCTCGAAGCCTCCCATCAGATAGGGTCGAGAACTATTTGCTCGACCAAGCGGTTGTGGTCAAGCAACTTGACCCAACTGGGTCCAGATGCATAGTTGGGCTTCAGATGCTAGGTGAGCTTGGAAACCCTCCTAGAGTCGATAGTTTATTAGGTTGGGTCCGTTGGGCTATCTCATATCATGAGTCCCCCTCATTTGCGATCCTAATCAAGCTTGTCGATGAAAAGGAGTAAGGAATAGACAACTGAATAGCCGTTATGCGCCTTCAACTAGGGTTTTTGAACTGTTGACTAAGACTTTTGAATTCTTGATCAGGGTTTTGAATACTCGACCAGAGTTTGGTGCATTTAATACATCTATTACGTTGAGGTATATGAAGCGCTAAGAGACAACTGTGCAATTATTACTGCCGCATGAGTTCCCGTGTCCGAATGCCTATAAATAGGTGAGATAGAAACATTCATTTTACACTTTTATTGAATCCATTCTAGTCGAGTCTTGCATTTAGAGCCTTTAATCCCTTTTCTATATTTTAGAGCTTTCAAATGAAAAACTGTAAGTTCTTCTTTGAGTTTCTATTTTCCTTCGTCTGTGCTTTAAACATGTTGAGTTCATAAGATAGTGAGGACACTAGGTCCCATAGTGCACACTTCCATGGGGAGGTTGGGGGTGAGAGCATGTCTGAGAGCACATTTGACAGCTCATCAAGCGATTACTTAACCTTTAACAACTCGAGTGATAGAGGGTTGTTTCTAAGGGCGAGGCTGGCCCAAGTGAAGTGCCATCATCGCATGGTCGATTATTTACCACTGACCATTATAGTTAGATAGTTTTCAAAATCACCCCTGCTGACTTAGTTTGTATTAGAGAAATATACCATATTCCAGAGTAGTATGAACTTCTGGTGCCTAGATCACAAGGTAGGATGCATCGACCTCTGATGGGTTGTATAACGGTGTTCGAGGAGGGGTTTAGATATAGACTTAAGTTCCCTCTAGCACCTCAATAGTTGACCTCCTGGGGGGTCTCGAAGTTTGCATAACATAGCTCCTGCCCAACAGTTGCACCATTATATATAGTTTTATTGTGCTAATGCATTTGTTTGGCCAGCCAACTTTATTTGCCAATTTTTCAAACCTGTTCCACCTGCCTATGTCGCGGAATCAGGTAACATCGAAGAGTCCAAGTTTTATTACCTGATGGCACTACCGCATAAAAAATTCCTAGTAACCCCTTCCTCATCATATAGCTAAAAGTGGAAAAAATATTATCTGTGTGTTTGAGGGCCTGATGAGTTTAATATTTTGAGTGGGTAGTAGAGGAGGCACATCAAGATGTCGGGGAACCAAATGTCGAGATGGCCTAATACTTTTGTTTGGAACCTAATTGAGTTTGGCCCAATTGAGGCCTTAATTTTGATCGAGGAGAGATGTCTAGTGCTGGCTGGCTTGTTGCTGGCTGAGATAATTATATACTTGGATGTTTTTGTGCTCAGTTCTAATTGCTTTTTATTTTGTCCTTTATTGATAGATCGAGAAGAGATCATGGCACATGGTCATTAAGAGATATTGGCCAGGGCCTAAAGAAATGATGAATGCCGCCGAGTGGCCACTCGACGAGATGCAACTTCTATAGTGAAGACAACACCCTCAATCGCTACCCCAACTGTACCACAAATTGAGCAAGTACCCCAACCCACTTGATTAGCGAAGGATGTTTACGGCAGCCTTATGGGTCAAGGTAAGAGACAGATGTCCGAACAAGAAGGGCCTATGCCCAAAAGAATGGCGGGTGATAAAGGCAAATAGAAAGTGGTCACCGACTATGACTTGTTCAGCAAGCGTAGTGATGGGGTCCTATTTTAGATACCTAAGCTATCATCACCCCATTTAAAACTAACCCCACCATGGAGATATTGAATTTAAGCTCGATCATATCAGATGATGGGTGCTAGTGCATTAAATGCATGGTCGCCGACCAGCAAAGTTCAAAGGCCTAAGACAAGTCAGTGTGCTTAGGGCTCTAGCCTGCTACTATAATATGGTAAGTGTGAGGTCAATTATTTTCTCGTCAAATTCTACCCTCAACTAATTACATTGTTTAATGATAATCTCTATTTTAGGTGAGCCAGCTCGAGTAGCATTTCTACCACAGGTCAGAGTTGGCTCTGGCTAACAGTAAAGAATTGTAGGAGGGATGAAAGTTGGAAGACTTTGAAGGTTCAATTCGAATCCTCCCAACTTCAAGTCGACTAACTGACTAAGGAGATGACCAACCTCTGGGAACAACTTAATATGAAAAACCAACAACCGATTGAGGTTGTGGAATAGAGGAGCCGAATAGACTTAGTGCTGAAAAAGGCTCACTTAGACATGCAAGTGAGTTACTCCTCTGGTCAATTAGCCAATCATGTTGCTACGCTCGAGAAGGCTCAAGCAGTATTCTCTCGGTAGCTTTTTTTGATGTGAAGGGAAGTGGTGGAGCAGTTTATGCTCAGCTCAACTTTCTAAGATGCGAGTGTGATTTTCTCGATCAATGATGCTCGCAGCACATTTGAGAAGGCAATCAAGCAACTCAAACACTGGGCTATGCCTTTCGGGTTAAGGACAAAGACAAAATAAGCCCAGTTCTAGATGAGAAGCTGCACCCATACCCTGAGTCTGATGAGGCCGCAATCGATGAAGGTGTGAAAAGAAACACTGCGATGAATGCTCCTATCAAGCCCGTGATCAAAGCTTAGCATAAGCAAGCTGAGGTCAAGAGTAGGGTAGCTGATCTGGTGAGGGAATTCACTTTTGTTGAGGACTTTGCTTTCTAGATCAGGGATGGGCAGATCGATGTCGCCCAGTACGAGCTGTGCATGATTGATTTTATGGGTGATGTGGTGGGGCCCTCATAGGCAACGTGAATAGTCTACCCCTTGCATCAGCAATGCTTGAGCTCGAATAGGATGCACAAGATAGTGCCAGACCGGTCAATCGACAGGTGTTGGGTCGAGCTAGAATTGAAATTCCTATTGTCTCTCTCTTTAATTTTTTTGAGAGAGGGTAGCCTTCCCAAGTAATAAACATTTCATTTAATGAAATTACTTTGATTCTGTCGAATGTGTATCCGACCAATTTTACAACCTTCTTGTTGAATGCAACTATCCTATCACAAATGTGTGGCTGATGACCGTGTTAATTAACAAGAAAATTGATAACTTTATCATCGATTTATGTTACTATTGAGAGATATGCATGGTCTCGTCAAAGTATGTTCAATGATCTATTTTTAAAATAGTCGAGTTTCATTACTGTTGGTCGAGTTTGAGGTTTCTTAATTCTACAGCGTTAAGCTAATTTGTTGATCAACTACAGGGTCGATTGCATAGTTTTGGCTAAGAAGCTACTTGCTGGGTCGACTACATAGTTTGGGCTAAAAAGCCTTAAGCAAGCAGTGTGAAGCTGCTTTTGGGTCAACTTGAAGCCGAGGCTTGAAGCCTTAATTTGGCAACTTGAAATTGCTTTTAGGTCGACTTGAAACTTGATTTGGTAGCTTGAAACTATTTGCTGGGTTGACTGCGGGGTTAACTACATAGTCTGGGCTGGAAAGCCTTGAGTTAGCAGCGTAAAGCTGCTTTTGGGTTAACTGCAGGATCAACTTGAAGCTTTGCGTTGTGTAAGGCAGATAGAGCTATAACAATACAAGTGAATGATAACATTGTTGCTAGAACTTTATTTATACCACAGAATACAGAGATGATTACAATGTGCTTTTATATATAGAATTTTTTCAAGTTGATGGCATTCCATAAGCAAGGGAGCTCCTTCCCATCAACATTGACAAGTCAATAGACGTTATGCTTTGATACCTTCACTACTATATAAGGTCCTTGCCATTTTGGGTCAAGTTTGCTAATATTCTTAGATATTTTCACCTTACCTTCGCTCATTGATAATCTTAAGGTCAAGCTTTTTTTCTAACGTGTTTTTAAGTAGGTGGAAGTGAATCACTCGAGTTGTATGCTATATGAGCTCTGGGGGGATGACTGCCTTGGACCCATAAACTGAGTTATAAGGGCTGTGACTTATGGCTATGCAAGGAGTTGTCCTGTATGCCCATAACACTCCTGGGAAGTCGTTTACCCAACTCGACCCAGTATCTTGGATTTTAGTTTTCAGATGGTTGAAGATCGTTTTGTTCATTACCTTTATCTATCCATTCAATTGGGGGTTACCCACTAATGTAAAATATTGAGTGATTCCCAAGGCGTCACACCCACTTTGAGTATTTCTGCTTTAGAATTGCATCCCATTGTCTGAAATGAGGATCTTAGGTAGACCAAAATGACAAATCATATTTTTCTAGATGAAACTTTGATGGCTACGTCAGTTATTTTTGGGATAGCTTCTACCTCGATCCACTTGGTGAAATACTTGACTACCATGATTATAAATTTTTGCTGATCCATTGTCTTTGGCAGTAAACCTAAAATGTCGATCCCCCACTGGTCGAAAAGCCTAGAAATCTGAACATTGACCATAAGCGCAGCGAATTGATATAGGAGATTTGAATAGACTTGGCATGACGAACATCTTTGAGCAAAATCAACAGTATCTTTCAGTAGGATCGGCTAAAAGTATTCATACCTGATGATTTTATAAACAAGGGATCTTTCCCTTGAATGGTTTCCACACATGCCTACATAGATATCCTGTAAGACCTTATGAGCCTGGTCGGGGTTCAGACACCTCAGAGGTGGTCTAGAGATCAACCTCTTATAGAGCTGGCCATGTTTATCGAGTGCAAATTTGGCAACTTGTCCTCAAAGACGATGAGCCTTATTTTTATCTTCGGGGATAATACTATAACTCAAGTAGAGTTTTAATGGATCTTTCCATGAAGGAATTATCCCCTCGATACTCCCTACCAAATTCTACTCGAGAGGGCCGATCAATGGTCTGTAGTGACCAAAAAAGTTATCGTCCTGTCTCTTATGCCTCTAGTGCAGCTAGCAAATTTGGACAGGGTTGTGCTTATTCTTAGATCGAGGTATCTGAGTAAGAATGAATTTTTTGAATGCCTGCTATAATTTTCTGACCTCTACCAAGTACTGGCTCATTGTCGAGTCCTTAGCCTTAAAATTTCCTTCAACATGTCCTACTACCAATTGGGAGTTCGTGATCGCAGCCAGGTGGTCGACTCCTTAATCGAGTGCCATCCTCATTCCAATAAAGAGGGCCTCGTACTTTACCTCATTATTGGTAACTACATAGCCAAGTTGGATTGCAAAATCATACTCCTCTGCTGTCAAGGAATGGAGAGCCACTCCTGCTCCTCCTACTGATGTGGTTGATGATCCATCAACGTACAAAATCCAAGCAAGAGGAGCTTTGCTACTTTTTTTGGGGAGGTCAGCCAGCTCAACGATGAGATCAGCCAAGACTTGCGCTTTAATGGTTGTTCTAGGTTGGAAGGTGATATCAAATTCTCCCAACTCAATGGCCCATTTCATAAACCTCCCAGATGTGTCTAGTTTCAAGAGCACTTACTTCAACGGCTGGTTTGTCAGTACTGCCATGGCATGAGACTGGAAATATGGACGCAGTTTTTGAGCTACAGTAACTAACACTAAGGCAAATTTCTTGATCTCCAAGTAGTTATGTTTCAGTCCTTGAAGCAACTTATTACAATAGTAAACTGGTCAATGACTTCCATCTCTAGTCGAGACCAAGATTGAGCTGATTGACACTTCCGAGACAGCTAAGTATATTTGAACTACCTCTCCGAGTTCAGGCTTCGCAAGCATGAGGGTGAGGACAAATATTATTTTAACTTGACTAAAGCCCGATCATACTATTTGTTCCACTAAAAATCTAATTTCCTGGCATTTTTGAGAATCTTGAAGAAAGGTAGGCTCTTGTCGACCAATCAAGCGATAAATCTTCCAAAGGCAATAATCTTTTTAACCAGCTACTATACGTCTCTGACTGTTCAAGGTGGAGCAATATCTAATACGGCCTAAATTTTCTATGGATTGGACTCAATACCCCATTGACTAACCATATAACCTAAGAATTTACCTCCTCGAACCCCGAATGTATACTTGTTTGGATTTAACTTTAGACCAAACGCTCTCAATATGGCGAAAGTGCAATTAAGGTTAAGCAAATAGTCCTTGGCCTTTTCTATCTTTACAATCATGTCATCGACATAAAACTCCATAGACTTGCCTATCTCATTCTTGAACATAAAGTTAACTTCAAAGTTGGCAATCTCAATGGAGACTACCATAGGATAATCAGTTTTATGGTCGATATTTTTCCCTTCAAGGTGGGCCAGGTGGTCATCATCAGTGAAGGAGATAGGCTTTGCGCTTGTGGATAAATGGAATATTATTTCGATCGAGGAGGCTTTGGTCAACTCTATCGTCCTTTACATCTGTCTCCTCACTGACTTCAAGTCTCCCCCATGGGACCCCCCGCAATAATGTCAATCACTCATTGAATGGGTAGGCGGTCATCTTGGGCGGGTTTCTTTCCTTTATCTTCTCTGCTCTAGCTAACTGACCTTTCTCTACGGAAAGTTCGATCAATTTTTCCCCTTTCAACCTGTGCGTCACCGGCCACATATTTTTTGAGATAGCCCTACTTGATGAACCTCTTAATTTTGTCCTAGAGATTAAAGCAGTCATTTATGTCATGCTCCCTTTGTTTATGAAAATGGCAATATTTCTTCAATTTTTCCTTTACTTCAATCTCCGTCAGCTTCCTCGATTTCTTGAAGAGGTTGTCATGCTGGGTTGTAAATAAGACCTCTCTCCTCGGGATGTTCAACGGAGTATAATTATGGAAATGCTTTATTGGAGATCGACCTCTTTCCATTTATTTCTGGTTATCTTTCTCCTTATTTTTCTTTTTATTGATCTCAAGGTTTCCGAACTTTAGTTTGTTTATCTTCTCCTAGGTTATGTATCTTTTGGCCAGGTCAAGCAATTTTTCCATCAACGGTGGGCACTCTCGCACCAAAATATTAGAGCATTCTTTATGCTGGAGCCCCAAAAATAGTACATCAATCAGTAACTCAATCTCGAGGTATTGATCTTCAACACCTTCGTGTTGAACCTTGTAAAAAAGTCACGGAGGGACTCTCTCTTGTTCTGCTTAATGGTGTGGAAATGGGTGTGAGGGAACTTCGCCTTTCGTCAACTGGTGAATTGGTGCAGGAACTTATCACAAAGTTGGTCGTCGGAGTATATTGACGAGTGTTCTAGCTTAACAAATCAATTGAGCGCTATGCCTTGGAAAGTGGTCACCAACATCTTCACGTGGATATACTCATTATGCCAATGCAGTTGCATCATATGTTCGAACTGCATCAGGTGCTTGTTAGGATCAATTGAGCCATCATCATATTGTGGGAGTTCGATTGGGACCTTGGCGTCGATGGCAATGAACTCGTTGATAATCTCTTGAATAAACAGCGAGCCTATTTCTCGACGAAACCTTTAGGGACCCTTTGGGTTGGGCACCCTTTCAGTGTTTCTCCTTGAGATCTCGTTGAAGCATCTGTTCAATTGTTACACTTGATGGGAAATTTCTTCCTATTCCTCCCAATCAATTTGTGTTATGTTTTGGTCGAGCTAAGGCCTCACGCGCTCAGCCCTATTACGCTTCGGGACTCGAATGGGCTGGACTGCGTGATCCGTTGATTTATCCATTTCTTTGCACTGGTCCAATTTTGAACGTTCAACCCTATCGTGTTGCAATGTTTGATTAGGTCAAATGTAATAGTCTATAGAATCAATAATTTCTTCTCTTAGCTCTGCTCGCCCATTCTCTCCCTAGGGGTGCCTAGGGCTTGTTTCTTATCTGGCTGGCGATTTCCTGGACTCTTGGCAACCACGATTGTACTGGGGGAACCTTTCCTCTAGGGATGGTGGTTGTAAAGTTGAACTGCCAGCTAAGATTGGCATGATTGTGTGCCTATTCAATACTGCAAAAAGCTGAGCAAAGATCTAGCTAGAGATTTGTTCATTTATAAGTTGCATTATAAGTTGCATTAACTGAGGCATGGTCAACATTACAACTTGCTCCTGTGGGGCGTTGGGGCTTGGGGTATGTGTTCCTTGTTGAGGTTGAGGGGGAGGCATAGATGTTGTCCTCCTATTATCCTCCCTTTAGGATACAGCTCACCTGGTATTTACCATTTTCTCAGTTGCAATCTCAAGTTTCTCACAGACGGCGCCAAAATGAAGAGGTTGAAAGCCGTTTTAATGAATTAGGTTACGTTTGGACTAATTCAACCAGAGAGGTCAAATGATCCAATAGTAATATCTTCTTGGATTGAGATCTGCAACCAATAACAAACGTCAGACTAGCTAAGGTGCCTCTAGCTAAGGTACTCCAACACTCAAGTTAGTATTAGTCGGTGATATAATCAAGTAGTAAAGTAAGAATGTATAGTGTATATAACATACTTGGAGTGTGGCTGGCAATGGGGTATTTATAGCCTTCTCTAAGTGGATGGTATGTCCAAGATGCCCCTATCAAGTGCAAAGGGCTCTTGTCCTTGCCTAGGAATTGTTGGTCATTTTTCATCCTGATATTATTTCAGGTGGCATCATCTCCTGCATTCAAAGGTGAATAGTACTCTAGAAGCACGCCTCTTGACAGAGTTGGTAGCAGAGGCAGTACTGGGGTGGCACGCATCATTAATGCGGATGCACGCTAACTGTCAAAACGTTAAATGCGGCAAGGATATGATTTGGCGCCAAAGTGAGCACTCTGGTTGACGGTGATCGACTTGAAAAATGATTGAACAGACTAGATAAGCTTAGAGCCTCCCGTTGGGTAGGGTTGAGAACTATCTGCTCTACCAAGCGGTTGTGATGAAGTGACTCAACCTAACATGGTCCAAATGTATAGCTAGGCTTCAGATGCTAGGTGAGCTTGAAAACCCTCTCTGAAGTCAATAGCTTATTAGGCTGGACCTGTTGTACTATCCCATATCAAATATATATGTATGTATATATAATTTCATAAATATTAGAAACCCTCTTTGAAGTCAATAACTTATTAAGCTGCTGGGCCTATTGACCCATATCAAATATATATATGTATAATTTTATAAATATTAGATAGAATTTAATTTATATAAATATCTTTTGTACTTTATATAAGGGTATTTTTATCATTTCAATTTAAAATTCAACTCAAATAAATAAAAGGGGACAATAATTCAAATTTTAAAAATATAAGGACGTGTTTCACCCTTTTTTTTATTTTCACAGGGAAGTAAACTACCTATTTCGAATAACATATGAGGAAAAAAGATTTTAACCCATTACAAAATTATCAAGGACTTCTAGGAAATGGCAGAAATGAATTGATGTGGATGTAGCATGGTCAATTTTGGATCATCCATACGCAACAGGGAGCCATCCATATAAGGGGCAACAATCTCAACGATTGGACTTTTATCATCTTGCCAATTGAGAGTAAAATTGCAATGGTTATCGCAGCAAGGAATCATCCATTTAAGTTCTTGGACTTGAGACAGACCAACATTCATATTTCAAGCCAATGACACATTGACTTTCAGTAATGCAATGCAAATTACATGAACTAAAAGAATCAGTCATCATTGTTGAAGTCAGAGTCGTCGTCATCTTCAGTTGGATCGCTATCAATGTCGTCATCGGCAGGATCACTCTCAGAATCATCACTTACAACGTACCTTGTCTGCACTCGATTAGCCCTCTGTGGTCTAGCTTTAGGAGCCACCACAGCTTCGCCAAATTCAGTCACACTACCCAGTGTTGATGTTGAAATCAATTCTTCTAGTTCTGTTGAAGTCTCCTCTTCTTCCTCCTCTTCCACATTAATCGTCCTTCCAAGAATAGAACTGCTTTTCTTGTTAAATGGAGACGCCCTCATTTTTCTCACTTTCTTCTCGGGAGAATTCTCTGCAGGCTTGAGAAGTTGTGTGAACAGTTTCTGACCTAAAAGCTGCTGATCTTGCTTGCTAGCTGGTCCTCTTTTCTTCGTCCCAGCAAGAGGAGGTTTGGCGGCGGCTGCTTTTCCATTTGCTGCTGGTTTTCTACCTCCCTTCTTTTTCTTCTCTTCAGGCTTAAAATCATCATCATCAATGATTTCAACATCATCGTCATCATCTGAAACAGTTGACAATGACTTCTTTTGTGCTGCAGCCCTTCGGCTTGGTGCTTTGTTCTTCATTTGCACCTGGGGCAACTCTGTTTCCATATCTGTAATAAAATGAATCCAATATGTTGTCTAATGCATAAAATGGAATACAAGTATTACTTTCTTTAAGTTCTTAGCTAAGACAGTTTTCCGTTGGAAGAATATTCTGAAGGCATATAAATATTCTAGCCAAATTTACTCGAGTTGCATAGAAGAACAGCTTGGTGCAAAGTTATATACTGGTTGAAAGAATTTTCTGGGTGAAGAAATATTTTAAACCGCATGCAACTATTTTGACATATTTTACACAAGTTCTAGGCTCTCAGCATAAAGGCCTAATCAAAAATGGAATAAATCGTGCCCTAGAAATTTTGATCCACTGTATTGTAACTATGAAAATCATAATCATAGATCAGAAGTTGCCATCAGCAAATTTAGCAGAGATCAGCTCTTTATTTGGAACAAAAATATGGACAAAGTTAAAATTTCAATACATAAAACTTGACACCAACAAACAAAATTGTCCTATATTTAATGCGTTTATATTATTCCATGAGTATTTAATTCGTAAGAGATTATGAAAATATCAATATAATTACAAAGAAAAGAAATTCATGCTGGTAAGTGAGAATTCTACTGATCTGATTTGCATGCTATGTGTAGCATACAAATAAGAAAACTAAGAACTCTTTTTACTTCAACAAAGTAACTTGAAAAAAAAAAAAAAAAGCACATTAAAAAAGAAATTCATGTATCCAAAACATGCACCAGGCCATCAAACATGCGCAGCAATATTTTTATGTGTTTAATATATTAATGCTTTAAAAGTCATGTTAGACACACATAGGAGGTTGCATCTAAAGATAACATTACTCTCTAAGTATGCATGCCATTATCATCCGTAAAACTACTAATACAAGTCTTGATAGTGCATCTGCAACCTCAACTTTCAGCACATGTGAAAGCTTTTTAACATGACCGCATTTGATAAGACATATCTAACTCAAACTTTACCATGTGATCCAGAATGCATATAGTTCTGAATTCAACAAATGATAAAAAAAGGGTTTCAGTTTACCTTCTGGACGATCAGGAGAAGAGTCAAAATTGTAAGCTGCAATTCTGTCTCTCAGCTCAGCTATTCCATCATCATCATCCTCATCAACAGCAGCTGTGACCTGCCAGAATAAATTGAGAACAAAGTAAGTTATGGAGCCTAATGCTTCCATTGTGGTTTTTCACCGTGACAGTTCAATTTGTTATATATAACATTCGCCAATGTTGACACATTTATAGCAATTATGATGGAGAAAAATCTAGCAGATATAATCAAGTATTTCAAACCTTTGCTGCTGGAGCTTTCTTTTTAGCAGCTGCCCTGCCTTTTGGTTTCTTCACTTCATCAACTTTATCTGGAAGGATGGAAAATATACATTAATTGTAGGTACTAATTGCTGTTAAAAAACCACAAAGCCTACTGATGTTAACCAACCTGTTTCAGTTACAGTATTATCTGAAACTTCCATTTGCTCTATGGTAGATTCTTTGTTGCTAGCCTTCTTGCTATTCTTGCGTGGATTCCTTTGGACTGGTCTTGATATCTTGGCATCTCCATTTATTCTTAGCCTATCCTCCTCCCATTTTTTCTCACTTTTATTTAGCTCCTGAATAAAATGTTCATATAAGGAAAAGCCAGAAGTATGCCACACAAAATATTGCTCTAAATGAATCTGTCTCTCAGATCTTACTTCGATATATTTGCTTTCTAGAGCATCAAGGTCACTCATCCACAAGGACTTTACTGTTGCCCTTTTCAAGACTTCAACTTCTTGCATGAGCTTATCTCTCTCGTTGCGCAACTCTTGCATCTTTTCAGCAGTTAAGGTACCAATTGCCATGGACAACAAGTAGTCATAATCACTTGCAGAAACTCCTTGGCCAATTGCCACTTCACTGTTCTCCTCTGTGTCTTCTGCGTCATCAGTTGAGCCAGCAATAGCAACTTCAGCAGCACTTTTCTTTTTCGGGAAAGGAGTAAAACCCTTTTCCTTCAACTCAAGGAACAAATCAGCCCTTTTCCTGTTGCTCACAATGATGCTACCCTCAACAACACCCCAAATAAATCTGTACTTGTTATCACATTTTAACATATCTTTCTCAAGGTTGGCCAGCAAAGCTTTCTGCAAGGAAAATTCATTGGTTAGTGATTTTCTCAGGCAAACCTCATCTATACCCCAAAAAGAAAAAGGAAAGTTGTCTTTTAACCGTAATCCACCATAATAAAATACTTGCCTTTCTTTTCTCATAGAACTCAAGCCTTATATGAAAGAATTCCTCAAGAACTGCAGCAGAGAACAATAAATTAGTGTGTTTAACATGCCAAAAAAGGAAAGTGAATCTATTGATGTTGCTATCACATACTCTGTTCTGGGTTGTCATATTTCTTAATTACACCTTTTGAGTCAAATAGGTGCATGTTGCTTGTGCTTATAGAAGTAGTTAACTTAAATTTTTTCAGCAAACCCTCTTGCTTGGCTAACAAAAGATTATCTGCTGACATATAAACCACAAAATGCACATTTTCTCCACCACTGTTATCACGGCAGCCCTGAAAAATAGAAGTCTCCATGAGATTCCCATCCACCATGCACATTATTTAAAAATGAAAAATTTAACATACCTCAATGAACGGATCCTTGCTCTTGTCATTCTCAGCAGAAATAAACTCTAAAAATTCCTTGTAATCTTGAGTCCACCTTCGAATTGGAAGCTCTGTTATCACTATTGTTGTTTCATCCAATTCCTCTATGATTCCACTGACTGTGTAGCTACTTCCAGCTTCTTTTGTCACCGTTTTCTCAATTGAACCTCTGAAACCTTTATACCACGGATGCATAGCTTCCATTGATTCATCATTCAGCAAATGTCTCACATTGGCAATAATGTCTAGAGGATTATAATTAGGTATGAAGGAACTCCATCCTGTGCCTATTCCTTCACTTCCATTTACTAGAACCATTGGTATGATCGGCACATACCTATCATAAAAGGTGACTTTAGCTCCATATCATCTACTGGTATTCTATGTATAATATATGTCTGTAACTCGCTGAAACTCACCAAGTAGGTTCAATTGATTGCCCATCTTCATTTAAATAGTTGAGGAGAATGTCATCTGCTTTTGGAAACAAAAAACGTGTAATAGGAGAAAGCTGAGTGTAAATGTACCTCGCACTGGCATGATCTTTGCCTCCCTGAAAACAGAGAGGTCCATACATCATATGATGTCTTCCAAGTGATGATATGGTTTAACAAGGAACAGAACAAAAGAAGAAGCTAAGATACAGTATCCTATTGCTTTGTCACCTGGCCTCGCGTACCAAACTGACCATTTGGTAAAAGAAGATTTATATTGTTGCTGCCTATGTAATCCTGAGCCATGCCAATTATGGTACTAGCAAGACTTTGCTCTCCATGATGGTAAGCGGAATGTTCAGATACATAACCAGAGAATTGGGCAACTTTTGCTTCCTTGACAAAGTTCCTCTTAAAAGAACAGTAAAGTATCTTTCTTTGTCCGGGTTTCAATCCATCAACCATTGATGGAATTGATCTCTGAAGATCTGCTATTGAAAACAGTATAAGTTCCTTATGGACGAAGTCCCGATACTTTATGAGTTTTTCTCGATCATCAAGGTACGTGCCAGGCTGCAAAAAAGGAAAAATGTAAAGTTTTTTAAGTAATTACCTTCCTAAAAATGTTGAAAGTAATAGTGATTAGAAAATCTTATTCTATTCAGCTTCTGACTTCAAATTGTCGGAGCCAATTCTTTCTTGCTTCAATCTTCTTCTTACTGAAAGCAAGCTCTATTGCCTCACCATCTTGGTCATCTTCCCACACAAAATCCTTCTTGTGCTTTCCAAGATCTTGGAAGTACTCCTTCCCTTCCTGGTCTGTGCTTGTTCCCAACCCCTACAAGGATATAAAAGACATCAAAAGGTGATCTAACTGATTTCATTGTAAACTCTGAATAGCGAATGTTATTGAATTCCATAGACCAGTTCCGTTTACATTTCTTGAGAAGACAAACCTTATAGTACTTTATAGTCCAACTTTTTGCATCTGCCCCCCTACTTTGTTTCCATGCTTCATACTGAGGCATTGTGTAGAAGGCTTCTTTTCTTTTCCCATCTTTATGAGTAGCCTACAAAATAAGAGATCACAAATTTAGTGGAAACTGAATCATAAGCTGTAATGTAAGAAGATGTGCTTGTTTCAAAACCTTTATAATAGGAGTTATGAACTCCAACAGGAAAGAAGGAACTCTGAGCAATGATGGCCAGAATGAATGGATGAAATTAATTAATAGACCCTTGATATGGGAACCATCATGATCCTGCAGATGACAAAGTTTGAATTTGATTTCAGTTTAATAGGTCAAAAGAAACCAGAGTCTATCATTTATCAATGTTATGTTCTGCAATGTGGGTGTGGAAGAACAAAAGACCAGAATATAGAACAGCAAGTGACCTGATCAGTCATTATCATCAAGTGTCCATATCTGAGTGACTTGACACTATCATACTGTTTACCATGCTGGAGTCCTAGAATCTGCTTGATATGCTGGATTTCAACATTCTGCATTAGCTGATTATGACTTGCTTCCCTCACATTGAGCAATTTTCCTCTCAGAGGGAATACACCATAGTGATCTCGCCCAACAACTGAAAGTCCAGCAATCTGAACAAGATTCAACGCGTGAAACAATTGCCCAATATAAAAACCTTTTCTCAGCCAATACATAGGCTTAAACGCTTACTGCAAGTGCCTTGGCTGAATCTCCTTCGGTCAAAATCAAGGTACATTTCTCAGAATTCTTCCCTCCAGCCTCATTAGCATCAGCTAGCTTGGCTAGTCCATAGATCCTCCTGTCTTTTGATCCATCCGTCTTCTTAAGATCTTTCTTCTGTTTGAATTCTGCCCATTCCTCAATATTTTTCATTATATCTGACTTGGCCACTGCAGAGGATGAATTTACGAAGTTAAAACTTTTCATTAAAAAATTACAGTGCAATTAGCCTTCTGGACAAATAATGACCATGTGAATTGACACTGCAAACCTTTGTCTAGGAACTTTGAAGAGAAGTCCCATGAAGAACCAAAACTTGCTGCGCGTAGAGTCAGAGTTTCTTTGGTTTGAGAATCAAAAGCAGGGTTGTCAATCAGGGAATTGACAAATACCCACAAATGGTTCTTCACAGTATGAGGTTTAAGATCAAATTTCTTGTTCTTCTTGTTCTTGTTCTTTAAGACACTAACAAGATGGCTTGTTATCTTATTAGTAACATAATCAACATGAGTGCCACCCTTGATTGTTGCAATTCCATTTACAAAGCTAACCTGGTAAAACCAAATGGTACATTAGTCATTTACAGTTTCTTCATATGAATAGATTTCTAGTTGCTTTCTAAGTGACATATTCTGATCAGTACTCAAATTAACTTAAACCAAAGAAAAACAAACCAAAAAATTCTTCCGTTATTTCTCACCTGTTGAAATTGTCCTTCACTTCGACTTATGCAAATCTGCCACCGTTCATGTACTTCCTCTTCAAATCTGCCAAATTGATAAACACATTACTATCCTGGTTGACATTGCTTAACCAACTAAAGTGGGAAAAACATTAAGTGCCAGAAATAGGCAAATACCTTGGGAGTGGCTCTGAGCTGGAAACTGATGGGGATTTTAGATAAAGGTCACAATAATTGGAAAACGATTTGAAATGAAATGGCTGTCCATTCAATTCCACCTTTACTGTCTTTCCAAGGCATCCCGCAACATCAATTACACGCTTCTTCATTAGGGCAACAACATCCTCCTCCAAGTAAGTCATGCCAAATTTTGCCAAATCTGGCTTGAATGTAATCTTAGTCCAATTGTCACCCGCCTTGCATTTTGATATAATAGGCTCAGATTTTGTCCCCATGTTATTAGAGAAAACCTTCAGAATACCAGGACATGTTAGAATTCTTTCGAGGCCAAATGCAAGCTTTTGCAAGCTAGACAAGTATGCATCATGGACTGTATAGAATAGATAGAAAATGACTAAATGAACTCAAAGTTGTTCAAGAAAGCAGCCATAGGTATCCTGAATAGGCAAAAACCAAAATCTTCAACATTTCACATTAGAAAAACCCTAAATCTAAAAGATGTATGAGGGAGATTGTTTCCTGTATAAGAATGCAAAGAATCCCAACATCAAGCGTATAAAACACGCTCCTCCAATAATCAAGAAATCCTAAGGAAATTCCTAAGATAAACACATGACCTTTAAAATCCATCCCCACCCATGGTCAAAGCCAACATAGATACCAGAATTCAAGAATATATTTAAAAAAAGAAAAAAGAAAACCAAGCAAACTCCAAAACCAAGAAATTCATAAAGAATTAATTGGCATTTGACAACATAGGAACCAAAATATCACATCAGGGACTAACAAGAAATCAACAAACTCCCTAATAAAACAACAAACAAAACCAGAAAACATAACCTCCCATGAGTCCTCTAATTACATTTTTACCTGCTTGTACTTCCTCTGCCTCTTCCCATCTGCAGTCTCAATCACAAACTCAGTCGAGAATATATTTGTGAGCTTCGCCCCGTACCCATTCCTCCCACCTGTCGTCTTCTTCTCATTATCATCATAATTACTACTCGTCAACAAATGCCCAAAAATCAATTCGGGCACATAAACCCCTTCCTCCTGATGAATCTCAACAGGGACCCCATCCCCGTTGTTGAACACACAAATGCAGTTTGATTCTACATCAATCGTCACCTTCACGGAATCCATTTTGGGATCCCTCTGTTTGTTGTCGGCCGCATTGACGAGGATTTCATCGAAGATTTTGTAGAGGCCCGGGACGAAGGTGATTGATTTTTGGACCATTTGTTCGTTCTCGTAGACCCATAAGTTTTGAGTGTGCTTTTCGATGGATCCAATGTAGGTGTCGGGGCGGAGGAGGATGTGTTCAAGTTGAGTTTTTTTCTGGTAGGTTTGTTCGATAGTCTTTTTGCCTGCAACGGCGGCAATGGCTGCTTCAGGTGGTGGGATGTTAGCATTGTTGCTGGTGGTTAAGGGGGCTTTTTTGGCTCCGGCCATGGCTAGATTGTTGAGAGAGTGTCTTTTGAGGGTTTGAATGAAATGTCGATTTGGAGAATAGGAATTGGGGCTTTAAAAATGGCGGACTAACGGCTATTGTTTTGAATTTTGAAATTTGAACTTTGAATTGAAGACCGGGTTATTTCTGATGCCCGGTTTAATCTCTCTGACTGGATCTGCACTGTTTCCGCTTCTGGTTCTCCAAAACTGGAATTATGAAACAAGAATTATTTTCACGGCCCTAAAGTAACTTAGGGTCCGTTTGGTTTCATTTTTTGAAGTTATTTTTATTTTTTAAGTGAAAATGTATAATAAAAAATTAGTTAGAAAAGATGTTGAAAATGGAGTTGTACTTGAATATGTTGTTTAAAATTATAAATTTACATGAGCGTAAAAATGAGATGTATTTAGACAGTGGATTTTTTGTATTAAAAGTTATGTAATTTTTAAATTTGAATTAATGATGTGATATGTAATTATTTGAAAAATAATATTATAATTTGAATTTAAACTTGAATTTATAATATTTTTATGGTAAATGTTGTTTGAGAAGTATTAGGAAGATAAAAAAAATAAATATAGATAATAATAGGAGGGAAATAAGTATAAAAATAGAGAGAGAATGTGAAAAGCAATGTTTTGAGAATGAAAATATATAGGAAAATGGTGTAGAAACTGACGGCTTATTTGGCTTTATTTCCATAGGCCCTTTTCATTTTCATTCGAAAATAAAAATTAAAAACTATCACTTTCTCTCTATTTTCACTCAAACTATTCATATTTTCATTTTCAAACTCCTTCTAAACCTACTCTATCATTCTATTATCACATCAATCAAATTCAAATTTAATTTGACATAAAGTATCAACTATTATTTTAAAATTAATAAAACATACATGTATTTTTAAAAAATAAATATTATTAAACATAAAAAAATATAAATCAACTATCTTTTCAATTCTATATATATTTTAATCATTACTTTCTAATAAATCATCCAAACACATTTTTATTTTCATTTCAAATCGATAACTAACTTTTCAACTTTTAAAATTAGCTAAAAATTGAAAATGGCTCTGGAAATAAAACCAAACAAGACCTAATAGTTTTCTATTTTCATTTTTAGCAGAAAATAAAAAGAAAGTTTGAAAATGAAAACAAACTGGCCTTTAGGGCCCGTTTAATTTCATTTCCGTTTGGAAATGAAAAATAAAAAAATCACTTTTTCACAACTTTTACTACAAAAAGTATATATTTTCTTCTCAAAACCTTTTCTAATCTTACTCTATTATATCCTATTACGCATCAATCAAATTCAACTTTTATTTGACATAAGGTAATCACTATTATTTTTAAATTAATAAAATATACATATATTTTTAGAAAATAAATCCTTTTAAACATAAAAAAATATAAATTAACCTATTTTTCAACCCTATAACCTATCTAATCATTACTTTCCAAAATTTCATCCAAATACATCTCAATTTCTATTTTTATTTTATAACTAACTTTCCAACTTTTAGAAAAAGTTAAAAATGAAAATGGCCTTTGGAAATAAAATCAAACGGGTTGTAAGTTGTTCTTTAGCATTTGGGCATTTTTTGGAAAATATTTTGGGAGAATAAGTTTTTGGGAGAAAATTTGAAAAATATTCTAAGTGTTTCTTTTTGTTTTGAGAAAACAAGGAGAATGATTTGAGAATGAAATGGTTGTTCGTTTTTATTTTGGGATGAAACAAACTTTGCTATAGATGTCAAATCAGTTGAATTTTTGTTAGGTTTGTGGGATGAAAGTAATTTTTTATATAATGTATGTATATATATTTACAGTTGGATGATGTGTATATGTGCATTTATATGCATAATGATTGATATATGATTGTAATAAAATGATGTGTAATTAATTTAATTGGTAATTTATTAAGTTATCAAAAAACCCCTTGTGATATGAATTTAAGCCAAAACGCGCTCATGGTACAATATTAATTGCTCACTGGCCCCCATAGGCCATTTATCCATTGACTATGTGCATCTTAATGAAAATACCCCTATACAAAAAGCTACTCCTAATATTGAAATTGGGGGCGGAGGGGAATCATTGTGTTAGTGTTTTCTTTATTCATCACACCCAACTATTTTTTACTCATTAATTAGGTGTAAGTTGTCGTAAATACCCCTTATATACTTGTCAAATGTAAATACATGCAACAAAAAATTACTTCATATACAACTAATAAATTTTTGGTGGAATCAATCATCTCATAAGTGTATATAAATAATCAGACTATACAAGAAGTTTTTCTGTATTTGTTTCCAATCTCCATATTTCTAAGCAATATATTTTTGTGTTTGTCTCTCCATATTGAAATTAAAAAAAAAAACAAAAATTGTCAATAGAATGGCAAAATGTCAAGTAGGAAAGCAAATCCTTCCAATAGTAATATCGATTCAATATTTCACTGTACATTAATCACTAGAAACTTATTCTATTAGGAGTGTTCAAATCTAATCCAATCCAATCCAAAAAAAAAATCGATGAATCGATTCAAAAAATTAAAAATCGATCAAAATTGAACTTTTTTTGATTAAATTGGATTTATTTTCTAAAAATCAATTAGATTGGATCAATTTTCAATTTTAATCTCAAAAGCCGATCTAATCCAAATTGAACCGAAATTTATATACTAATAATATAAAAAATATATATCTTAATTATAAAATACACAAATAAATTAAAATAAACTAAACTTAGAATTTTTTTACTTTCAAAAATTAAATACATATGAATAATTATTGTGGAATTATAACTTTATAGCTGCGTGTTACTTACATAATTTACTTAATTCCAAAAGATTACTGTGATATGATAGTTAAATAAAATTTATAAATTGATTGATTAAATTAGTTTAATTATCAATAGTAACTTATTAAATATTTCAATTGAAATTTTAAATTAAAAAACTAAATTAACCAATTCAATCCAAATCGATTTAAAATGGATTGAATTTGATCAAATTTACAATAAAAATTTAACCGATCCAATATACATTATATAGTTTGAATCGATTAACTTTTTATCCCAAAACCATTCCAAGCCAAATTGTGAACGCCCTTACATTTTATGCAATGCCTCATTGAGATCAAGATGATGTCTAATTGCTAGTTGTTTCCTAACAGAAAATTTCATCTTTAAGTATCAAACATGAGTTTAATTTGAAAAAAAATCCATAACTTAGAAAATAAGAATTCCTAGCAAAATATTATTATAACTTCTACCATAGATGAAGTGAGCTTGAACCATCAAATTCCATTTGGCTTTGCAAACTTAAATTGCTTGAGGACAGCTTTTGCTTAAATTCATAACTCGAGGGAGGGAGGGTCGACAATTCGAAATAACATAAGGGGTTTTTTGCAATTAACTCTGAACAAAAAGATCAAAAAAGAGTAGAAACGAATTTTTGGTTGACAAATATAATTACCAGTCGCATACCAAGCGTATGTATAACACCAATGGCTAGGAAAGGCATAAATGCCTTTAACTATATAACACAAGGAGTTGCTTGCTAATTAAAATTACATAAAGGGGTAATTGCATACGAGACATTTCACATGGGGAGTTTTTACAATTATCTCGTAATTTATTATGAAATTTATATTTTTATAAATAAAACATTAGCAAATGATGTATTACTTGAAAGAAAATACTTATTCATAAATATTAGTTGTTTATAAAATTATAATTATATCTTAATTATAAAAAATTGACTAATATCATAATTATGTCATAATTATTAATATTGGTGATGAGGTAGAAAGATATTTTACTGGATTGGGTTGTGTTTGGGCTAATTCAACCAGGGAGGTAGAATGATCCAAGAGTGATATCTTCTTGGCCTGAGATCTACAACCACTAGCAAATATTAGACTAGCTGAGGTGCCCCTAGCTAAGATATTCCGACACTTAAGTTAGTATTGATCGAGTAAGGGAATCGAGCAGTAGAGTAAGAGAGTATAGTAAAAATGGCATATTCAGAGGGTAGCTAGCAATGTGATATTTATAGCCTTCTCTAGGTGAATGATATGTCTAAAATACTCCTATCAAGTGTAGGGGGCTTTTGTCCTTGCCTAGGAATTATAGGTCATTTCCCAACCTTGTACTATGTTAGGTGGCATCATCTCCTACTTTTTTGGGAGAATAGTACTTTGGAGGCATGCCTCCTGATAGAGTTGATGGCAAAGATGGTATTAGGGCAGCATGTGCCATTTATGCGAAGGCACATTGATTGTCAGAATATCGAATGTGGTAGGGATACGATTTGGCGCCAGAGCAAGCACTCTAGTCGACAGTGATCAACCACAGAAAGTGGTCGACTAGAGAGATAGCTGAATGCACTAGACAGTTTGAAGCCTCCCATCGGGTAGGGTCAAAAATTTATTCGCTCGACCTGATGGTTGTGGTCAAGTGACTCAACCTACTTGGGTCTAGAAGCGTAGTTGGGCTTCGGATGCTAAGTGGGTCTGGAAGCATTCTCTAGAGTCGATAACTTATTAGGTTGGACCTATTGAGTTATCTCATATCATGAGTCCCCACCACTTGTGATCTTGATTGAGCTTGTTGACAGGAAGGAGCAGGGAGTAAACAGCTGATTGACAATTATACACCTTCGACTAAGGTTTTTGAACTGTCGATTAGGGTTTTATGGATACTCGACCAGGGTTTGGTGCATTTAATACGTCCATTACATTAAGGTACACGAAGTGCCAAAAGATGGCTGTGCAATTTTTACAGTCGTTTGGGTTTCTACGTCTGAATACCTAAAAATAAATGCGGTAAAAACATTCATTTTACACCTTTACTGCATTCGATCTAGTTGATTCTTGCATTCAGCGCCCTTAATTTCTTTATACATTTTAGAGCTTGTCAATGAAAACCTATAAGTTCCTCTCCTAGTTTTTGTTTTCCTTCATTTGTGTTTTAAGTATGTCGAGCACATCAGATAATGAGGACACTAGGTCCCAGGGTGCACAATTCCATGGGGAGGTTGGGGATGAGAGCACATCGAGCGATAGCTCATCAAGTAATAGCTTGACCTCTATCAACTCAAGTAATGAGAGGGCTGTCTCTGGGGGTGAGGCTAGCCTGAGTGAAGTGCCAGCATTGCGTGGTCGATTATTCACACCTGACCATTACAGTGAGATAGTTTTCAAAATTACCCCTGCTAACTTAGTAGGTATTAGGGAACTTTACCATATTCCTAAGGAGTTCAAGCTTTTGGTGCCTGGGTTGCAGGGTAGGATGCATTAACCTCTAAGGGGGTTTATTATAATGTTTGAGAAAAAGTTTAGATGTTGACTTAGGTTCCCACTTGTACCTACCATAATCGACTTCTCAGGGATCCTGGAAGTCTACATAATGCAGCTCCTACCCAACTATTTTGTCATCGTGTATAGTTTCACCGTATTGATGCACTTATTGAGCCAGCCGGCTTCCTTTTCAAAATTTTCAAATCTATTCCACTTTCCCATGTCCTGAAAGTTAGGTAGCACCAAAGAGTCTGGGTTCTACTACTTAATAGTGCATTTGTGTTGAAAATTCTTAGTCACCCCATCCTCATCATATGACCAATAGTGAAAAAAATATTATTTAGATGTTCGAGGGCCCAATGAGTTTAATATTCCTAGGGGATAGTGGAATTGTCTCATTTATTGTAGTTCTTTGCCATCTTTGACTATAGCGTTGTATGGTGTTATAGGCTTCCTATCTCCACTCACTAATTGTCTCCAAGTCGAGTTTTTTTTCTAAGGTATTTTTGATCATGTTAAAGTGGATCATTTGAGTTATGTTGTATGAGTTCAGAGAGGATAACTACTTTAGAATCGTATACCAGATTGTAAGGGCTATGACCCGTGGCTGTATGAGGAGTCGTCATGTACTCCCACAACACCCTAGGGAGGTTGTCTACCCAGCTCGATCCTGTCCCTTGTATTTTGGCTTTCAAGTAGTCAAGGATTGTTCTGTTCATTACCTCTGTCTAGTCGTTTGATTGAGGGTTACCCACTGAGGTAAAATGTTTGGTGATTCCTAAGGTCTCGCACCAACTTTAGGTGTTTTTACTTTGGAACTACGTCCTGTTGTCTGAAATGAGGATCCTATGTAGACTAAAATGGCAGATATATTTTTCCAGATGAAACTTTTGATAGTTGTGTTAGTTATTTATGGGACAACTTTAGCCTCAACCCACTTGGTGAAATATTCGACTACCATAATTATGAACTTTCTCTGACCCATCATTTTTGGCAATGATCTCAGAATGTCAATCCCCCACTGGTCGAATGGCCAAGTGATCTGAACATTGACCATGGGTGTAATGAATTAGTATGGGAGGTTTGAGTAGACTTGGCATAATGAACACTTTTGAGCAAAATCAATAGCATCTTTCAGTAAAGTTGGCCAAAAGTTCCTGTACTTGGTGATTTTATGGGATCTTTCTCTTGAATGGTTCCCGCACATGCCTATGTAGATATCTTGTAAAACCTCATGAGCCTAGTCGAGATCCATGTACCTTAGGGGCGATCCAGAGATCGTCCTCTTATAGAGCTGGCTATGTTCGTCAAGTGCAAACTTAGCAACTTATCCTTAAAAATGACGTGCCTCATTTTTGTCTTCGGGGATCGTGCTGTGACTCAAGTAGAGTTTTATTAGATATTGCCATGAAAGAAGTGTCTCCTCAATGCTTCACACCAAATTCTCTTCGAGGGTGCCTATTGATGTTCTGTCGATGACCAAAAATGTTATTGTCTTATCTCTTATACCTCTGGTCGAGCTAGCAAATTTGGACAGGGCATTTGCATGCTTATTCTCAAATTGAGGTACCTGGTTGAGAGTGAATTTTTTTAATGATTGTTGTAGTTTTTTTACCTTTGCCAGGTATCGACTCATTGTCAAGTCCTTGGCCTCAAAATTTTCTTCGATCTGTTTTGCCACCAACTGGGAGTCTGTTATTACGATAAGATGTTTGACTCCATGGTCAATGGCCATCCTCATTCCAATAAGGAGAGCTCGTACTCAGCCTCATTATTAGTGACTACATAGTCAAGTTTGATTGTAAAAGCCTCGCTATTAGTGACTACATAGTCAAGTTTGATTGTAAAATCATACTCCTCTGCTGATGAGAAGTGGAGAGCTATTCCTGCTCCTCCTTCTCTTCATGACGTGGTCGATGATCCATCGATGTGTAAAGTCTAAACAAGAGGAGTTTCACTATTCTTTTCGAGGAGATCGACCCGCTCAGCGATGAAGTTGACCAAGACCTATGCTTTGATGACTGTTCTGGGTTGAAAGGTGATGTCAAACTCTCCCAACTCAATGTCCCATTTTGTTAATCTTCATGATGTGTTTGGCTTCAAGGGCACTTGCTTCAACAGTTGGTTTGTTAGTACTATCATTACATGGGACTGGAAGTATGGTTGCAGCTTCTGAGCCGTAGTAACTAATGCCAAGGCAAACGTAATCTCCAAGTAATTATGTTTCGATCCTTAGAGCGCCTTACTATAATAGTAAACTAGTCGATGGTTTTCGTCCATGGTCGAAATCAAGATTGAGTTGATCGATGCTTTCGAGACAATCAAGTAGATGTGTAGTACCTCTTCGAGCTTAAGCTTCGCGAGCATGAGAAGTGAAAATAAGTATTATTTTAATTTGACCAGAGCTCGATCACACTGTTCGCTCAACTGGAAATCGAATTTTTTTGGCATTTCTAAGAATCTTTAAAAAAGGTAGGCTCTTGTCGGCCTAATGGGTGATGAATCTCCCAAGGTTTATCACCCTTCTGACTAGGCATTGTGTATCTCTTACTGTTTGAGGTGGGGCAATGTCTAATACAACCTAAATTTTCTGTAGATTAGCCTCAATATCTCTTTGACTGACTATATAAGCCAAGAATTTGCCTCCTCAAACTCTGAACGTACACTTGTTTGGATTTAACTTCATACCGAATGCTCGCAATATGACAAAGGTGTGGTTGAGGTCGAGCAAATGGTCTTTGGCCTTATTTGTCTTGACAATCATGTCATCAATATAACCTCTATAGATCTATTTATCTCATTCTTGAACACGTAGTTGATTAGTCTTTGCTAGGTTGCTCTAGCATTTTTTGATCCAAAATGTATGACCAAAAAGTAGTAAATCCATTGGAAACTACAAAAGAGGATTTATCTTTATTTTTGGGGGCCATGAATATCTGGTGATACCCTTTGAATGCATCCATCATACTCAACAGTTCACAACCAACTATGAAATCTACTAATAAATCTATTCGAGATAAGGGGTAAGGATCCCTAAGGCAAGCTTTATTCAAATCAATAAAATAGTTACACATGCGCTATTGTCCCTCATTCTTGGGTACGAGTATAACATTACAAAGCTAAGATGGGTATTAAATTTCTACAATATAGCCCGCATCTAAGAGTATGTTGACTTTCTCCTTGATGATCTGGCTCTTCTTGGCCTTGAAGGTTCTTGTCTTCTACTTGACCATCTTGTATAAATGATTGACGTTGAGGCGATACAATCACACTAGGGTCGATTCCCTAGATGTCCGATGCCCTCTAGGAAAAGTCATCGATACTTCTCCATAGAAAATCGACCATGAGACATTCCATGTGGGGGCCCATATTTATTTCGACCCTAGTGGTCTTGTTGGGGTTTCTAGTCTCTAGCCCGACCGTCTTGAACTCCCCGATGGTCTCCACCTTGGTGTCTTCTAACTTTATCTTCTTGTTGGCCTAGCCCTTCTCGAGTTTTGCTACAAGGGCGTCTCTCGAGGGTTTTAGCTATGCTTGAGTTTATTGTTCACTTGACTCAACCAAAATAGTGTAACATCACCAAGCTTTCTTAATGTTGAATAGCAGCTCACTTATGCCTATCGGAGTTGGGAATTTGATTTTCATATGATAAGTTGACACAATGGCTCAAAAATTATTAAGGGCTGGTTGACCAATTATGACATTATAATCAAATGGAGCATTGACGACCAGATAATTTATCAATAGTGTCCTCTTGTAGGGTACCTCCCCGAATGATGTAGAGAGATTGATGGAGCCTTCTAGTATAATTTTTGACCCCCCAAATCTAACCAGAGGGGTAAGATGGGCTCAAATTTCAGTTGGCCTAGGTTTATCTTTTTTAGTGTTGAGAGAAAGATGATGCTAGCAAAGCTGCCATTGTCGACTAGAACCTTCCTCATTTCAAAGTTGATAATCTCAATGGAGAACATCATGGGATAATAAGTTTTATGGTTAACATTTTTCCCTTCGAGGTGGGCCAAGTCATCATTAGTTAAGGAGATGGGCTTTGCACTGGTGGATAAATGGAACGTTGTTTCGATTGGGAAGGCTTTGGTCAACTCTAGCCTTCTTTGCATCTGTCTCCTTGCCAACCTTGAGTCCCTCCTAGTGGGATCCCTTGTAATCATGTCAATTACTTCTTGAATGGGTGGGCAATTATCTTGGGTAAGTTTTTTCCTTTTATCATTTCTCATTAGGTTAACTGACCTTTCCTTATGGAGAGTCTGGTTAGTTTTACCCTCTTCAGTCGTAGTGCCTTCAGCAACATATTATTTGAGATGGCCTTGTTTGATCAGTCTCTCAATTTCATCATGGAGATTGAAGCAATCCTTTGTGTCATGCCCTCTTTACTTATGAAAATGGCAATGTTTCTTTGATTTTTTCATTGCCTCAGTCTTGGTGAGCTTCCTTGGCTTCTTAAGAAGGTTATCATGCTAAATTGCGAATAACACCTCCTTTCTCATGTAGTTCAGCAGAGTGTGATCATGGAAGCATTTTATTAGAGATCGACGACCATCCCCCTGCTTCTAGTCATCTTTCTCTTTATTTTTTTTTCTCGATCTTAGGGTTGCCAAATTTTAATTTATTCATCTCCTCCTGGGTCATGTATCTCTTTGTCAGGTTGAGTAACTCTTTCATCGACCATGGGTGTTCTCCCACCAAAGCATTGGTGTATTCTTTATGTCGAAGCCCCAAGAATAGCACATCATTAGGAACTCGATCCTAGGGTTGTCGATCTTCAGCAACTTCATGTTGAACCTGGTAAAAAATTCATGAAAGGACTCCCCCTTGTTCTGTTTCACGATATAGAAATGGGTATGGGGGAGCTTCACTTTTTGTTGGTTGGCGAACTGGTGCAGGACCTTATCACATTACTGGTCGTAGGAGTATATCAACAACAGTTCAAGCTTGACAAACTAATCGAGCGATATACCCTGAAAAGTGGTCACCAGCATCTTCGCGTGTATGTATTCATTATGTCCATACAATTATATCATGTGCTCAAACTACATCAAGTGCTTATTGAGATTAGTTGAGCTATCATACCACGAGAGTTTGGTCAAGACCTTTGCATTGATGGTGATGCACTCGTCAATTATCTCCTATATGAACGACAACCCCCTTTCATGATGAGACCTTTGGGAGACCTCTAGGTTAGGCATTTTTTTAGTATTTCTCCTTGAGATCTCATCAAGGTGTCTATTCAGCTATTACACTTGGTGGAAACTTCTTCCCACTCCTCTTGGTCCACCTAGGTCATGTTGTGGTCGAACGAGGGCTTTGTGTGCTTGGCTTTATCGCACTGTGGAGCTTGAATGGGCTAGGTCTCGTGATCCACTGATCTTCTCATGTTAGTCCAATCTAGAATGTTCAACCCTATCGCACTGTAGTGCTCAATTAGGTTGAATGTAATAGTCTATAGAATCAACAATCTCTTCTCTTGGCTTTGGCCCCCTTTCTCCATAAAGGAGCCTAGGGCTAGCTTCTTGTCGGGTTGGTAGGTGCTTGGACTCTAGGTGACCACAACTATCTTAAGGGGACCTCTCTTTCAGTGGTGGTGGCTATGGGATTGCACTACCAGCAGGGGCTGGCACAATTGTGTGCCTATTCAATGCCACAAAAAGCTAAGCAAAAATTTGGGTAGAAATTTGTTCACTTATCAGTTGCATTAGCTGAGGGATGGTCAGGGTAACAACTTGCTCTAATGGGGCACTGGGGCCCTAGGCATATGGCCCTTATTGAGCTAAGGGGGAGGAGGAGATACTGTTATTCTATTTTCCTCCTTCTCAGATGCAGCTCATTTGGTGTTCACCATCTTTTCAATTGTAATCTCAAGTTTCCCACAGACAGCGCCAAGATGATGAGGTAGAAAATTATTTTATTGAATTGGGTTGTGTTTGGGCTAATTCGACCAGGAAGGCCGAATGATCTAGTAGTGATATCTTCTTAGGTCGAGATCTACAACCACTAGCAAACGTCAGACTAGTCGAGATGCCCCCAACTAAGGCACTTCGATGCTTAAGTTAGTTCTAATCAAATAATAGAATCGAGCAGCAAAGTAAGAGTGTATAGTAAAAATGGCATACTCGGAGGGTGGCTGGCAATTGGGTATTTATAGTCTTCTCCAAGTGAGTGATATGTCTAAGATGACCCTATCAAATGTAGGGGGCTTTTGTCCTTGCTTGGGAGTTAGGTTATTTTCCAATCCTGTACTATTTCAGGCGGCATCATTTCTTGCTTTTCTAGGAGAATAATACTTCGGAAGCACGCCTTCTGACAGAGTTGGTGGCAGAGGTGGTACTAGGGCAGTATGCGCAATTAATGCAGAGATAAGCTGACTGTCAGAGCATTGAATGCGACAGAGATACGATTTGGTGCTGGAGTGAGCACTCTAATCAACGATGATCGAACATAGAAAGTGGTCAACTAGAAAGATGGTTGAATACATTAGGTGGCTTGAAGTCTCCTGTCGGGTAGGATTGAGAACTATCCGCTCGACCTGACGGTTGTAGTAAAGAGACTCAACCTAATTGGGTCTAGAAGCGTAGTTGGGCTTCAGATGGTAAGTGGACCTGGAAACATTCTCTAGAGTCAATAACTTATTGGGCTGAGCCTGTTGAGCCATCCCATATCAATCGGCTTATATAAAAAAAATTAATTATTGTACATTAATTATAAACTAATTACTATTTATTAATTAAAATATAATTATTTAACTATTTATTATTTCTAATTTATGTACAAATGAAACTTAATTATTGGTTTAAATAAAATAATTTATTTAATAATTTATATATGTAACACGTATAACAATTCATCAAGTTAAAAAAATAAATAATTTTATATCATATAAAATTAAATCGTCTTAGATTATTTATTAAACAAATAAACATAATATTTAACTATATGAGAATGAAATATAAAACATAATTAATATATAAATAACAAGCATTTAAATAATTAAATAAATTAATTCAATTAATTCAATATGCTATTTAATTACTTTAGTGCATTATTTAATTAATATACTATTTAGTAAATAAATTACTTAGTAAACAATCAAATAATTTTTACTTAAATTTAATTAATTTTATTGATAATTATTTTAATTATATTAATATTAATTTATTAAACTAGATATATGATGGGTGTCAAATCCAATAAAAATAAATTCATATTCTAGAAGTATGATTTATAATTAGTGGTGAGTAGGGTTGTAATCCACAGGGACTAGTAAATTTTATTTCTTTCAAGTTTACTAAATAAAATAAAATAGAAGGGGGGATTTTGATGAAATGAAAGACTAAAATTTTGAAAGCAAAATAAATCACAAATAAAGAAGAAATCAGTAAGAATGAAATCTAACCTATGATAAAATCTTAGTTTGGTTCACAGATTTGATCATTGATGCAAAGATTAATTCCTCCTTTCTTGAATAGATTGGTTATAGTTGCTCGGACGCCGTAGTAGCCAATCTCTCCTTATTATCTCAATAACTAGGAAAAGCTTGTTAGTTATTTTCTTTGCTAATAAACAACTCTAAAGAAATACTCCTATGATTTAATTTATCAACAGCATTACAAACTAGAGAGACCTAGTACTAGCTAACAAACACACACAAGTAGGGTTCATTTGGACTAGATTATTTATTCACATAATATAATCATGCATATCACCACACATAATTATGTTATTTGCCTCAAGTATTAGAACAATTAAACAATTACGGATTTAATATTTTAATTGACAAGATAATTATGCTAAGCTATCAAATTTGAACCATAAATTCAACAAACCTGAATAATCATAATAAAAATAGAAGATAAATAAATATTCAAGAAATAAGAAGTGCAAATAAAACTATTTAGATCTCACAAATACTGAAGAATTCAAACTTCGATAAATCCTTAGGGTAGAAGAAGAGTTTGGCAACTCATGTTTGAGAGAAAAAGCGTAGGAAAAGTAAAATATGCTAGTATGAAAGAATTAAAAAGGCTCTTATGAAAAATACCTAGTTCCGTATATATAGTTTACTATTCCTAATGTAACTAGAAAACTAATAAGAGTCCTATCAAAGTAGGAAAACTCAAATTATGCTAATTAAAGAAATAGTTATTAAAATTTTCCAAATATATACAATTGTCAAAATAGATTGAATGCTTCCAAATCAAATTCGCATAATAGTCTTGAGAAGTATGGCATGCTCACACTCAAATTATTTCCTTCTTCCATTTCTCGTTTCCTCAAGAATGCGATTTTTGCTCCAAGCATGTCAAGCACTCGATCTTCAACTGCATTTAGCTTAAGCCTTCAATTTGCTTCACAAGATATAAAATGAAAGTTAAAACCCAATAATTAAGTATTTTAACTATTAATCACAAGGGAAAACTATACACATAAAAAGACAAAAATACAACTTAACAATATATAATTTGTTATAATAATTTTAAATAAATCTAAAGATTAATATTTAATGAAGAATAATTTTTTTGAAGAAGATTGATTTATCTATCATATCAAATTAAAACATCTTAAATCATTTATTAAATGAATATATGTAATATTTAATTAATACATTAAATATTAAATATAACCAAATATATTTTTAATAAATAAGTAATTTGATTAATTAATTTAATATGATATCTAGTAAATAAATTATTTAGTAATAATATAAATAATATTTAATTAAATTTAATTATTTTTTCCAACAATTAATTTAATTAAATTTTTAAACCCAAGTTTTAGAATTTCATAACTAGTAAAATTATATTTTTATAAATAAATATATATATATATATATATATATATAAATGGATGAGTGAAGTAAGATAGTAATAAATGAATGAGTGATGTGAAAGGAAAAGTGAGAAAGTGAGGCGGTAGATGGGGGAAGGTGTGATTCTTAGGGTATAAGGTATTTTGAAATTGTTTTGATATGAGTTTTTTGGGTATAAAATTGTTGTGTTTTGGGAGAATAATTGAAAAATATGTAAATATTTTGGAATTATCCTGGAAGTTGGAAAATATTATAAAAAAATACTAAAGAATAAAACCTAAAAACTTGACTATGATTGCTTGTCGAGTTTTTACCGTCTCTCAACTCAGAAAAAATTAGAGACATATGTTTGATAGTAAGACCAAACTCATGTTTAAGAGGTCAAGGTACTATAGGGGAATTTTCATTTTCCAAGCAAATTCCAACTTTTTGTCTCTCTTTTAAAAGAAAATATATTGCCTCTCTCCCTCTTTTCTCTCTGTACCTACCTCTTATAAAAATTCCAACTCAGAATGAGGCAATAGAGGGCTAGGAATTTTCTACAGGGTTATTATTTCTTTGTGCTTGGCAATGATTTCACCTATTTTTATGTCAAAGTGAACTTGAATTCGTCCAAGTGTGTGTGATTGTGAGTAGATGTTTTCATTTTGTCCCTTTCTACTATGAAAATCATTTGTGGTGGCTGTGATGATAATGAATTTCTTTTAATTGGGTCTTATATGAAGACGGATTTGAATTGTACATCTGGCAAGGCAAATTTGGGTGGCAATCTCTCTTTTCTTTAATTGCGTTCTGCGAGCATTGAGGTGTTTCTTTCTTTGCCTGCAATTTCTAGATTCGAGCCTCAACCCCCCCCCCCCCATCTTTTTTAGATTTATGGAATTTATGAATTGATTTTTTAATTATTTTTAAAAATGAGTGTTTAGAAAATTTTCATTCCCAGGAAAATTGTTTATGCATGTTTTAGATTTAAATATTAAATTAAATTTTTTCAAAATTTTTACGATTAAATAAAGCTACACAAAAGAAACTTAAATTTGAAATTTTTTTGTTAAATTTGATAAATTATTCATAATTTTTTACTATATTATAAATCCCACACAAATCCAAAACTCCTAAATTCGATATATTAATAGATGATCTATTTTTTAACATAAGTTATTTTTGATTTATTAAATAGGCTCATTGTCAATTGGGGCATCCTTCTCTATCTATTTTGAAGAAACTTTATCTAGATTTTTCTAGTATTTCCTCTTTAGATTGTGAATCTTGTCTGTTTGCTAAACACTATCGCCTTCCGTTATACCTTAGAGTTAATAAGAGGGCAAGTTTTCCTTTTGAAACAATACATTCTGATGTTTGGGGACCATGTTCTATTACTTCTAAAATTAGTTTCAAGTACTTTATGTCTTTTATTGGGTATTATTCTTGTGTGACTTGGTTATTTTTAATGAAAAATTGTTATGAATTATTTTCACATTTTTGTGCTTAAATAAAAACTCAGTTTAATGCTTATATTCATACCTTAAGAAGTGATAATGCCAAAGAATTTTTTGCAGATACATTCTAGTCTTACATGATTAAGAATGGGATCATTCACCAAACATCATGTGTTGATACACTTTCTCAAAATGGTGTAGCAGAATGAAAAAATGAACACTTTTTTGTAACAACTAGGGCCCTTATTTTCCAGATGCAAGTTCCTAAAAGTTTCTGGGTTGACACGATTTCTACCATTTGTTTTTTCATCAATCACATGCCTTCCTCAATCCTCAATGGTGAGATTCCATATCATATTCTTTTTCCTAATAAACCTATGTTTCCTATGGAACCTAAAATCTTTGGTAGTGCGTGTTTTGTTTGAGATATTCAATCTCAATTCACTAAATTAGAACCTAAATCCTTAAAATGTGTCTTCCTAGGATATTCTTTTCTTCGGAGAGTGTAACATTATTTTTATCTTGATCTTAACAAATATCTAGTGTCCATTGATGTTACCTTTTATGAGAACAAACCTTTCTTTTCTGGTTCTTCTACTTATATTAATCAGGGGGAGGATGCTGATTGGTCAATATATATTGTTACTAATCCTTTGGCTAGTTGTGATCTTCTCATTCTTGTGCCTATTCCAGATAAACCTCATATTGTCAGGACATACTCAAGAAGATATGTTACTGTTGGACAAAGACAAGAGGCTATTGAATCATGTCCTACATCAGCCACCTCGCCATTAGATCCTATCACTATAGACTCTAATCTTCATCTCCCAATTGCTCTTTAGAAAGGAAAACAACAATGCATTTATCCAATCTCATCTTTTGTTTCCTATAACCATTTATCACCTTCTTTTTGCTCTTTTGTTGCATCACTTGATTCTATAACCATTCCTAAGACTGTTAAAGAGGCATTATCTCATCCTGGTTGGCACAATGCAATGATGGAAGAGATAAATGCCTTAGATGAAAATGGTACTAAGGATTTGGTAGATTTTTCGACAAAGAAGAAGACTATTGGGTGCAAATGGGTGTTTGCTGTTAAATTCAATCCTGATGGATTTATAGCCTGACTTAAAGCTGGGCTTGTAGCCAAAGGCTATGCTAAAACCTTTGGAGTTGATTATTTTGATACATTCTCTCTAGTTGCTAAATTAACCTCTGTCCGGCTCTTCATTTCCATAGCTACCACGTACGACTGTCCTCTACACCAGTTGGATATAAGAAATGCCTTTTTATTTAGTGACCTTCACAAGGAAGTTCACATAGAGCAACTTCTTGGATTTTTTGCTTAAGAAAGTATAGAAAAGTATTTTATCTTAGAAAATCCTTGTGTAGATTAAATCAAAGTCCTCACGCTTGATTTGGAAAATTTAGTGAAGCTATTTAGAAATTTGGAATGAAGAAGAGCAAGTGTGATCACTCAGTATTCTATAGACAATCTAATTCTAGTGTAATTCTTCTTGTTGTTTATGTGGATGATATTGTTATTACCAAGAATGACACAAAAAGAATCTTAGCTCTCAAATCCTATTTGCAAAATCAGTTTCACACAAAAGACTTGGGAGAATTAAAGTATTTCTTAGGTGTTGAGGTTAAAGGGAAAATGAGGGGCATTTTCTTGTACAGAGAAAGTATGCACTTGACTTATTAATTGAAACAGGAAAATTATAAGCCAAGCCATGCAGTATGCCTTTGACACATAACCTACAATTGAACAGAGATAGTGACTTATTTGATGATCCTGAAAAATATAGAAGCCTAGTTGGGAAATTAAATTATCTCATAGTGACTTGTCTAGATATTGCCTACTTTATTTGTGTTGTTAGTTGATTTATGGCCTCACATATGGTTAATCATTGGGTAGCTTAGAACAAATCTTATGCTACTTGAAAGGTGCTCTAGGTCATGGAGTACTTTATAAGATTAATGAGCACACTAATATTGAATGCTTCTCACATGCAGATTGGGTAGGATCCAAAGTTGACAGAAGATCCACTATATGATATTATGTTTTTGTTGGAGGAAACTTGGTATCTTGGAAGAGTAAGAAACAAAATGTAGTCTCCAGATCAAGTGCAAAATCTGAATATAGAGTTATGGCTTCGTCAGCATGTGAAGTCATGTGGATCTACCTGCTTTTAATAGAAATTGGGTTTAAGCCATCTACACCTGCAAAGTTAAGGCGTGATAATCAAGTTGCTCTTTATATTGCCTCTAATCCAGTATTTCATGAATGAACTAAATATATTGAAATTGACGATCACTTCGTTCGTGAAAAGATTCAAGAAAATCTCATATCCACTAGACATGTCAAAATAGGCAATCAACTAGGAAATATCTTCGCTAAAGGCTTGAATGGGACTCGGGTTGATATATTTGTAATAAGCTGGATATGATTAATATCTATGCTTCAGTTTGAGGGGGAGTGTTAGACTGTATATTTGGTATATATATGATAGCTGCATAGGTACATATTTTTAATGATTTGATTTAGTTTATTTTCTTTCTTAGTCCTTTTGCATTGCATATATATATATATATATATCCTTTGTGTTAGAACATATAATTAATGAAAACGTTCTCTGTTTTATAATAATTTGTGGTGTTTGATTTGAGATTAAGGTACAAAGCTCTTGAATTGATATTATTTTTATTCAAGGAGATCTACGACGTTCAAGATATTCTTTACGAAACTCATATATTTTTGGCTTTAATTCGAGATTAAAGTGCAAAACTGTTGAATTGGCATTATTTTCTTCAAATCAAGAAGATCCATGGCATTTATAGTGTTTTTCATGAAGCTCACTAAATTTAAGATTATATTTAGAAGAAAAAGGTTAGAGGAATATATTAGAGATTGAATCCATAATTAATATATTTTAATTTTATTTTTTTTTGTATGATTTTTCTTGTATTTTAATTGTAATTTTTGCAGACAAAAAAATTTTTTACTACAAGATTTGCCATGCCCAATGGGATAATCTCTACCTTTCATCTCTTTCCTTCATTAAGATTGAAGTATCATGGTAGCCAACAAGACTGTGGCATTGAGAATTACTACAACTTTCTCAAATGCTAGAGTAAGAAGTATTATCATTACCACAAGGAGTATGTCCAAAGAGTTATAGTCATCTTTGTAGGTAGCTCCTTTACTTGAAGTTGTAGAAAAAGCATTGCCGTATGCTATTGATACTAGTAAAGGTGATGGAGATCAAAGGAAGAATCAACAGCATCCACTTATTGCTCAACCTTAAGTTCCTCAAGCATAGCTTCGGTGATGGTGGCATGTTCTACAACTTTAGATGAACAAATTTCTAATTTGACAAAGATTATTGAAGGATTGGCAAAACCTGTCCAAGAGTAAAACTCTCAGATTTTGAAGTTGATGAACAAGGTGGATAATATTGAGACTAGTCACGTGATGGAGAAATAAATAGAAGCTCAAAATGAAGGCAAAACATCCACAAAAGGTAGTCGATTGAAAATGAAAAGCCTATAATCAATGAATTGCAAGTTTTCATTAAGGGACTAATTCCTATTGACTAATTGAGGGAGATTATCATGGGGACTATCAAAGATAAGTTTGAAGGAAGCTCTAAGTTGTTTATAATTTATTCCAAGTCATATACTTAAAGAATTGGCAACTTAAAGATGCCTACTGGTTATTAGCCACTAAAGTTTTGGCAATTTGATGATAAAGTCAATCTAAAACGGCATGTGGTTCATTTCATTGAAACTTGTAATAATGCTGGGATGTATGGAGATCACTTAGTTAAGCAATTTGTTCGATCTTTAAAGGGTAATACTTTTGATTAGTACACTGACCTATAAGCAGGCTCAATTGATAGTTAGGAGCAATTAGAGCAAGAATTTCTCAATCACTTCTATAGTACTCGAAGGACAATTATATGATTGAACTCCCAAATTCTCGTCAATGAAAAGAAGAATCAATCATTAACTACATCAATCATTGGAAAAACTTAAGCTTTAATTGCAAAGATCAATTATCTGAAGCTTTAGCTATTGAGATGTGCATTCAAGGGATGCATTGGGGACTTTGATATATTTTGCAAGGAATTTAGCCCAAAACATTAGAAGAGTTAGCTACTCAAGTATATGATATGGAATTAAGCATGTTTGTCAACGGAGTAAAAGGGCCACCAGTCTAAGAGCCTCATAATTTTAAGGAAAAGTAAGAATTCAAGAAAAGGGGCAAACCTCTTGTGAAGGCCTAAAGTAAAGAAGTTATGGCGGTGAATGCAAAAGCCATCAAGTTTTGTATAAAGGCAAAAAGCACAAATGATGAAAAGAAGGATGTCTCCCAAAAAAGAAGAGAAAGAAAATTAACTTTGAAGGAGATGCACGCTAAGACACACCCATTCCTTGACTTTGATGTCTTTGGAATATTTAATGATTTATTAAATGCGAATCTCATTGAATTACCTGAAATAAAGCGACCTAAAGAAGTTAGGAAAATTGATGACCCAAATTATTACAAATACCATCAGTTGGTAGGTCATTCAATCTATGACTGCTTTTTATTCAAAGACAAAGTGACACAATTAGCTTGATAAGGGAAAATCTCACTTGAGGAGAATAATGCAACCTTAAATCATGCTACCATCGAGATTGAAAACAATACACTTAGTGATCACGATAATAACATTGTGTGTAATATGATAAGTGAAGAAATGATTTCCTTTAGTGAAACATGTTTATTTGATGTAGAGAACTAAGGTCCAACTGAAGAGTGTATATTAGTAATAACTTTCACCGACGAAGATTTGTTTCTTGGCTTTAAGCCCTACAATAGACCACTATTTGTAACTGGCTATGCTTGTGGACAGAAGATAAATAGAATTTTGATTGATAATAGCTTTGCAGTCAATATCTTACCATTGTGTGCAATGAAGGATTTAGAAATCTCCACAGATTAATTGACAAATAGTTGCCTAATGATCTAAGCATTCAATCAAAGGGGAGAATAATAAGGATAAAGTGGTTGATGGATGATATGTTGTCAATGACAAAGATTAAGAACTGCTCCACGAAGAAATGCAGGGGGCGGTGTGATAGATGGGGCTGGTAAAGAACTTATTGTTAATTCTGATAGCCTTGGTAATGAAATCGGTGAGTGGCATGGTGGAAATAATAGAGTTTCAGTGTCAACAGTTGCATTTTTCACACTAGCGATGGCTGCAGCAACTGGTTTAGGTGCTATACCATTTTTTTTTGTGGAGCTTGATCCTCAGTGGGCTGGAATATGCAATGGAATGGCTGCTGGGGTGATGTTGGCTGCTAGTTTTGACCTTATACAGGAAGGACAGTGCCATGGAAGTGGCAGTTGCGTTGTCTTAGGTATTTTGGCAGGTGGCATTTTCATCTGGATTTGCAAGAAGGTGAAGCTCTTAGATATTTCTATTTCTATGTTGGAAACCCGAGATGCTTTTGTGTATCTACAATAATATCTTCTTATTATATAATCATGATCTAAAAGCTGCTACTAAGTTCTTTCAATTGCTTCAATGCTTCAATGACCCTTTATTTTTTCTCATCATCATTATCTCAGCCTTCTGTCTGGTGTAGCCTTTAAGAAGTACATGAACTGATCAAATGGAAGCTGTTGTAACTTTCTGAACTGGCTATTTTTTATTTTTCATTTATGGTGCAATCTAGTTGGTCGAAGTTGTTCTACCACCTCCTATAAACATGCTTTTGATTCTGTAGTAGTTGGAATGATTAAAATATTGTTAGAAATTTGGAGATTGATTGATTTGCCATATCGGAATAAGTGTTCCGCCAACTATTTGTCTTTTGCTTTTTTTCTTTTCTTAAGCATGCTTCCCTTGGAGAACATTTTACTATGGTTTTATTTTATGCCTCTGTCATTGTTTAACTGCAAAGAAGTGAATACTAAGAAAACCAAGTTTGCTCATTTTCAAAATTAAAAAAAATTGGGTCATTTTCTATCTTATTGGATGCATTGCCGAACTGAGACTGAGAGTTATCATGTGGTATTCGATGCATGGGTTTCTGATATTCTTTGTTCAATAGATAAATGTTCTTCCTTGTCTTTTCCTGCACTTATATTATTTGTTGAATTGCTAGAGATTATGCTTGCCGAATTATGGACTCCAATTCCACTTTGGGAATGCAGTAGCATCACAGTACCAGAAGGTGCTAGCAGATCCCATCATAAGTTGCCCTTGCTTGAGTTTGAGAATTTTGTTTGATTATTCCAAGATAAGAGGATAGGATCTGATTTTCCCTCATTTTAAGTAGTCTGTTACCTTCTTTTGCTAGATCTTACGAGACTGTCTTGTTTTTCAAGAGAAGAGAATCATACAGCTAGGCAACTATGATATTCATCATCTTGTACTCTTCATTTAAGTAGATTTAAGCTTAAATGGACCACTGAAAGCTTTGCCTAGCTGTTCTTCTGAAATCTATCTGAATTGCTTGCAGCTGTAAACTAAAGATTTTTTTTCTTCGGTAGCTTCTAATCTATATGTTAATCCATAAGAATTAATAATTGCACTAATCTCTTCGTTCTTCATATTGTGACTTGGAAGTCCTGAGTTTCTTTTACTGAAGTTCAGCTTCAATTCTATCTTTCCTTGTGATTCTCAGTTCCTAGAGCAATATGGTGAAGTAAGCATGCTATATATAAAAGGTGCAGAAGCAGCTAAAGTCATTCTTGTAGTTGGAATCATGACTCTTCATTCTTTCGGGGAGGGCTCTGGTATTGGAGTTTCCTTTGCTGGCTCTAAGGGTTTATCTCAGGGAATATTGGTTACTTCGGCCATTGCTGTTCACAACATACCTGAGGGCTTGGCTGTTAGTATGGTGCTGGCATCAAGAGGAGTGTCTCCGCAGAATGCCATGTTATGGAGTGTGATTTCGTCACTGCCACAGGTAATTAGTTTTGCTCATGAACAACCACGCTTAATGCTTTAGTCGGTGTAACCTTAAAAGATTCAAAATGAAGTAGCATATTATGAACCAAGATACAATGGCATGTTGTAGAAATGAGCAGAAGGAACGTATTAACTTGTTTACATGCTTACGATGTGGGTATATGATCATTCCATCAGCAGAAAAGACCTGGTTACTGACATAAACATTAAGAAAACCTTAGGTCTATTAGTGGATACTGTGTACTGTGAGAGTAATTTGAATCGTGGCACCTAAAGAGTAAATATCTCTGGTGAATCTTTAGAGCTTTGCCTTCTTAGCTTGTTCAGATACCTTTATTTGTGGATATTGAAAGATATTGACGCTGATGTTTTCTTTTTTGGGTTTTTCAACCTAGTCTTGTATTTATAAGTTCAGATGCTTTGCCCGGCCCTACAATAAGAGAAATAATAGCAATGCACTATTCACTGCAATTGATAAGCTGGGTTGGCGGAAGGCAGGGCGGTGATGCCAAGTTGGTTTTATTTGTTTCCTTTACCTGTATAAGACTGTGAAACCAGGTGCCTCACATTAACCAATATCATGATTAATTAGAGAAGCAAACCATAAGTGTCTTTAGACTCAGCTGAGTGGTTTTTCCTTTGCTTAGTTTTGTTTTGTTTTTTTGATTTGAGAGAGATGTTTAAATCTTGACTTTTCCCTTACCTTTTTTCCCTTTATATTCTGTTGTAATGATAAATTAGAAAGTTAGAATTCATATAATTTGTTGATGCAGCCTATTGTAGCTGTCGCTTCATTTATATGTGCTGATGCATTCAACAAATTTCTTCCATTTGCCAAGGGGTTTGCCGCTGGGTGTATGATTTGGATGGTTATGGCAGAGGTCCTTCTAGATGGATTTAAGGTAATACGATTAATTATCCTTTATGCCCCAACAACACAACAGAACTCTTTGCCTAAAGAGCAAATAACAGCAAAAAGGATTTAATTTCAAGTGAGGTAAAGGCCACAACGGACAGGATTTTCCTTGTGATTGACTTTGTGGGCTTTATCTGGGTACATGGTTTGTGTTCCCTAAACTTGTAGTGTAATATACTGCTTCTCAAATAGCCTTTTGAGACTATCAATGCAAATGAATCTTGGATAATACCAGGTAGAGATGATTTCCTTATGGTAGAATGGGCTTTTGAATTTTGGATAATATATCCTTCAGCAACACATTGCTAACCCTGATTTTGAATGAGATACGTTGGAGTTTTTATGTCCTTTATGGATTTAAGCTTGATAAAGCAGGCTGTTTTCTGATTTGGCTTTGTTTGAAGTTTGGATGATTAGATATAATTTTACCTAACTTTCCTTTTATAAGTTTCTGTTCTATAAGTAAGACTATAGGTTTGAGCTCCTTTCTTTTGATATTATCATTTATTGGGAAAGTTGATTTTCATATCAGCTCATTTCTAGTTTAGATGAAATTATTAGTACATCTTTTCAGTGAATCTGCAATTTACTGAGTAACTGAATTATGGTTGGTGGTATGAGACGGCAAACATCCCGCATGACCTAACCGGAGCTTTTTGGACTCAACTATTTATAATAATTTAGAGGTAAATGTGCTTGACACGAAGACGATAGTTACAGAGGCACTAGTTGATTTAGCTTTTCTTGTTGTAGTAAAGGAGAGAGAAACAATCCAGCACCTGAATTTGGAACCAGACAGACTTCACTTGTGCCTTTAAAAGCTAGATTCTGTGCCTCAGTGCCTGTAATACGAGTATTCGTGAAAAAACTTACAGTTCTTTCGTGATTAAGCTCCACCTTGAGAACCTGGTGGTCTAGACAATAGTTCAACTGTCATTTTGAGTTTGATTTCTATGATTGTTGTTGCTTAAAACTCCCTCTTATTGAGTAAGGAAAAATGTGTACTTGAGAACACAACTGTGTTGCAATTCGAATATATCAACCGCCCGAAGATTGAATCTTCCTCAAACAAAACTCAACCTGTTGTGTCCTGTTCTCTTATATGGTGGGGGAGAGAGAGTGGGCAAGACTGGAGAAAAATGGTTCAGTTAGCTATCTTTTTAAGTTGAATAGCATATTTCAGCCGGTGGGAGTATTTTAAGTCTGTGACATTGGTTCTGATTCTAGCTGTCAGCCTCCAAATTTTTTTTACATGGGCTATGATTTAAAGTTTCTTCTCTTTCACATTAGAGGAATCTTCCCCATCCCAGGTTGCATCTGCAGCAACACTTTCAGTGGCATTTATGAAAGCTCTCAGTCCTGTGCTTGAGCATTTCAGCCTCAACTA
>JACGDI010005673.1:266239-291686 GCA_014898725.1 Jacaranda copaia
TACACGGGACAATTACTTTTTTTCTTGCCCAGACCTTCCTGTCTGGTAATGCAGCCACTTGGGCACACATGATCAACTCACTTATATGTTTATGTGTGTGTATGTATATATTTGATGTATTTTATGCTACCTCAAGAAGTTGTACCAGGATGACTTGCCTTTAATTTACACCATCTTTCTTTTCTGGGAAAAAATTAGTGGAACAGTGAACATTTTGATGCACCTGCAACCTGCCTGTTTACTCTCAGGATGTAAACAGTATCCGGATCAGTAACTTAGGGGAAACAAGTTTGTTTTATTGCAGTTATGTAGGAAGTTGAGATATAAAGAAATTATTAGAACACTAATTGTGAAAGAAGAGATGGAAAATAAGGAAGAGATTTATATGACCTTGAAAAATCCTAACTATAAATATCTATTGAAGTAGCAGAGCCTAAGGCCATATAAAACCCCCATTATTTCAAATATAATCGATGGGGCATTCAAATCACGTAAGCATCATAATGATCTGCCGTCCATGCGTCCGTGGGTTGCTTTGCTCTACTTTGACCTTTCCACTGGTGAACACTAGAATTTAGGCATCATCACCAGCAACACACTTGCTCATTTAGGTGCTGCCATTTTTAGCTATCTAGATTGCAACTGGGGGCCTCCAGTGGACTGCTCGGACATCTATTTTAGTTGAGTTGGCACAAGACAATCTAATTGACATCTAGGGAGGCTCATTTAGCTTGGTATACAATGACTGCCTTCAGTATAGAGATTTATGAGAATGGAGGATTTTTATTTAAAATATCTTTAGCTTTCTGGGTTGTTATGGATAAAACACTGGAACAGCATAAAATTCCCACCAAATTCCTACTCATAGTTCCTGTGGTTTCCAAATATTTGTATATTGTTATTAATTCTCAGAAATACTAAGGTGTTTGATTTAATGGTACTGAAACTATAAGAATTCTGAATTCATTCCTCATTTCTTCTGTTATAGGGTAGCATTAATCATGGTTATACTTAAGTTTGAATGGCTTCCACTTCACTAAGTTTTAATTGTAAGAAGCCCTGTGATACCACATGCTCAACTGGTCCGTACAAAATTTAGCATCACGAAAGCTACCCTATTTTTCAACTAATTATTTTTGTGCTGCAGTCCAGAAGAGGCTTCCGGCTCCCTTGTTTCCCGACTTTTCGGCTTAGGATCATTGCTAGGAGGTGTTGCTCTTGTTGCATTTGCTCTCGCTTTCCATCTTCAGCATGCATTTCTAACCGGTTTGGCCTCTGGCATTGCCTTTGTTCTTGACGCCTGGCAACCCCTTCAACTTCTCCTGTCTTCCGAAATGGGGCTTCTTCAGCTCCTCTTTCTTCTTGGGCTGGATCGATATTTGCTCATATATCTATATCGAGTGCCACGCATGGAACCCGCAAAAAGACATCAGCAAATACATTTTCTTCTTTCACCAGGTATTTGGTTAGTGCACTAACACTTCAGTCAATCTTATCTTGTGTAGCAGTTGCCCTCCATGCCCTAGCTGATGGGCTTGCATGGGGATAGCTGCCCCTAAAGCATATGGGCTCGGGAGGCACATGGTCCTTCCTGTCTCTCTCCATGGATTCCCTCGGGGTGCGGCTGTCGTTGGCTGCATGTTTGGGGCAACGAACAGTTGGCATGGCTCTCTTTTATCGGCTGCACTTATTGGGTTGGTGGGGCCGTTATCTGCCATTGGAGCAATACTTGCCGGAATTGACTACCGCGGGTTGGACCAGGTGATGGTGTTCGCATGTGGGGGGCTTTTACCATGTTTTGATAGGATTGTTAGAAGAGCAGTTAAGCTAGATAAAGGGAAGACGTTATGCGGACTTGTTAGTGGTGTAGTGTTTGCGAGTGTGTTTTTGGGATGCACAAAGATGGCGTGTTTGCACACGCCTTATTGCAACCCTGCTCCTGAAGCTGTTAGATGATATTTGTATATAATTTTCGAATTTTTTGGGCAAGTAACGTGTTGTTACGTAGCACGATATACTAACATGCAATTAAATATGCAAATCACATTATCAGGAATTAATTCAGATAATTACAATTGAGACAGTACGTGTGTTTTATCAATATGAAATTCAAATCAAGCAAACAATATCATATTTAATACACATAACATGTATCGTCAAAATTAAACATACAGCATGCGTGTTCAGAAATACACGTCAAATTCAAGGCAAATCAAAGTTTAAGCAATTAATTAATCAGATGCGAGTCCAAGAAAAGCCAAAATTCACATATCAACTGAGTCAATAAAAACAATAAAGCATGCTGTCAATTTTATCTAAAGTAAATATCAAATTTAAAAGTAAAATTATCTTAAGGATTATGTATCATAACAAAATCAATCGGACAACCAAATTACAGAGAAATTCTGTTTTCCTTGAAGAAACGAGCGCCCCGACTCACCAGTGCACCGGGTATAGCGCAGCTCCTTCCAGGATGAGATGATCTAGAACAATTAGGTGCACTCCTTCTCGTTCACCTCGAACAGTACTTAGTCGCCAAATAAGAATGAGATAGGCGTATATATATCTAAATTCAAGACAAGGAATGTTTTTAGAAAGAGAAGGGAAGGATTCTTGAGAGAGAGCAAGAAAGTGGGTAGAAGCAGGATGCTTAGGTGTGTTGAGAGACGAATGCTATGTGTTTGAAGACTGCAAGAGGCAGTCTATTTATAAGCGGGATTAGGGTTAGAGTCCTCCAGTTAATGGCCTCTAACATGTCATCCAGCTAATGATATTCTACTATGTTAGCCACACACGTCCACCAGTATCACATCATGTGTCCCACACATGTCACACATCCATCAGTACGACACCACATGTCCCACATCCCTCTGCCAAATCCTGCTTAATCTCTATCAATCCGACCAAACCTCAGCTTAGTCTTCAAAGATTTGATTTGATCTGATCAGATTAGACTAGTCCAACGGGTCTTGACTGAGTCAGTCCTTATCTGATTGGATTATCTTATCTGATCTAAGTTAAGTTTAAAAAATTTAGATTGAATTCATCCTAAAAAGATAAGACAGAGACAGAGACATTTACCCTAGATAAGACGAAGCCGGGCCGGATGGCTGCGGCGCACGTGTGGTCCACTCATATGAACCCCTTAAGAACACTTTATTAAGTTTTTTTACTTGAGTTCAATATAAACTAGTTCATACTAGTTTATAAAACTAATGTGGGACAAGTGAAAGGTTGGAATAACCCTTCAACTCCTCCACTTGATTTTATAATATCTAATTAAGTCTCCACTTTCTCAAGCATTCCATGTGGGACAACTCAACAAGAAACACTTAACTAATTTCCTTCCTTTATTGTACCACCACAATTAATCTTTGGATTCCAACCATAATTGGCATCCATCTAAAGTTAATTAACAATTAATTATGCTAATTGTGCCAATTATAACAACCCCCACAAATCCATAGATAATAGCTATCTGATTCAATCATAGCTCGCTTTCAGAAATGGTATCTTTCAATTTGAACTACTCCCTAAGTTATCCAACTTCTGCCACCACCGGGACAAATGGATCTAAGCCTTGAATTTGTTCCCGTGATTGTGATTACGTACATTAGTAACAACGAGCTAAAGGCTACGTACTGATCTTTAGGGTTAACACATTAAGGCTATGTGTCCCAATCTTGAGTTATGAATGTTTGTCAAGGAATAACCTAATTCCTTTAGTCCCGGCCAAAGAACTACATTTATTTAGTTGGGTGTATCTAGGGATTTACTGCCAACATCTCATCCAAATGACTTGACCCCATTCAGAGTTAAACTTTTACTAAACTAGCAGTAATCAGCACCTACCAAGCATTCAGGGGAGAGATACCAGATACAAAGTATCAATTAATTTTAGTGTAACTTGATATACTCAACAGCTTGTTTATACCACATCGAACCAACCTTGTGGGATCGCCACTTGATAGGTTGGGTTACCACTGCAGGTATATCATTGATAGGTTTCCAGTCCTATCCCCAACCTGAATTTATGAATTGAGGACAAATTAAGTCCTTTAGTTAAAAGGTCAGCAATATTGTCTTTAGATCCAACAAAATCAATTGCTATGACCCTTTCAGACATTAACTTCCTTAATAAACTTTAGTCTAACTTGAATATGTCTTTTGGTCTTTTGATTGAACTTTAAACTTCTAATCTTTGTAATTGTGGTTTGGTTATCACAATGTACAGCAATTCCCAGAAGAGGTTTGGTCACCATGGGCAATTGTACCATCAGCCCATACAACCATTCTATTTCTGTCCCAGTAGTGTCCAAAGCGCACAACTTAGCCTCCAAAGTAGACCGAGTTACCAAAGTTTGTTTGGTAGACTTCCAAGAGACAGCGCCCCAACCTAAGGTAAATATATACCTTGTACACCCATTACTTCTAAATTTTTTGGCTATCCAGCTAGCATCACTATATCCTTCCAGCATTGCAAGAAATCTCTTGTAGTGCAAGACTAGTGAAGCTGAGCCTGTTAGATACCGAAGTACCCTATCTAAAGCCTCCCAATTGGTTCGATTGGGACAATTTGTATATCTAGCGAGTTTAGAGATTGAAAATAAGATATTTGGTCTCGACCCATTTGCAAGATACTGTAAGCTATCAATTATTTGAGAATACCTCAATTGAGACACTGGTACACCAGTTTCATTCTTAAAGAGAGCCACTGAAGGATCATATGGTGTTTTAGCGATTCTACTTTGTTTATAGTCATATTTCTCAATTTTCTTCCCAACATAGTGAGATTGAAAAATTGCTATACTCTTAGTTGAACGAGTCAACTTAAGTCTAAGAATCATATCTGCAATACCTATATCTTTTATTTCAAACTTCTTCTTTAAGAAACACTTAGTCTCATTGATAATCTCAGTGTTGGAGCCTATTAATAGAATGTCATCTATATACAAGCATAACATAATACAACTATCACCTTTAACTTTGTGGTAGACGCACTTGTCACTATCGTTAACTATGAAGCCAAATGACAATATGATTTTGTCAAACTTTTCATGCCATTGTTTAGGTGCTTGTTTCAAACCATAAAGTGATTTAACAAGCTTGCAAACTTTTCGCTCATTTTCAGAAGCAACAAATACCTCCGGCTGATCTATATAAATTTCTTCCTCAAGATCACCATACAGAAAGGCTGTTTTCACATCTATTTGGTGAATAGGATAATCATATATGGAAGTCAGTGCTATAAGTACTTAGATTGTAGTCAAACGAGCTACTAGAGAGTAGGTGTCGAAGTAATCTATTCCCTCTTTTTGCTTAAACCCTTTAGCAACTAACATGGCTTTAAACATGTTAATAGTTCCATCCGATTTCAGTTTCTTTTTGAAGATCCACTTGCTTCCTATAGTAGTACACCCCAGAGAGAGATCGACTAATTCCTATGTCCCATTTGAGATAATAGAATCCATCTCACTTTTAATGACTTCCTTCCAATGCTTATCCTCAGGGGAAGCCATAGCATCCTTGAAGGTAACAGGATCACCCTCAACATTGTAAGTAACAAAGTCACTTCTAAAGTTCTTAGTGATTATAGCCCTTTTACTTGGTCTAGGTTCATCTAGTTCTTCTAGAATTGTGTTACTACTAGGATCGCCCCCCACATTTGTCATCTTTTCCATATAATCCGAAATCGATGCAGACCTAGGGTTGAATTTAAAGAAACATTTGGAGGTATCCCAGTCTTCATGGGAAACACATTCTCAAAGAACGTAGCATTGTGAAATTCAATTATAGTGTTCACATCTATGCCCGGAATCTCTAATTTAATAACCAGAAATCTCATAGCATAAGATGTTTCCATATAGCATAAAAGACTGCATCAACAGTCTTAGGACCTAGTCTTTTCCTCTTGTGTTCAGGGACTAATACTTTTGCAAGACACTCCCATACTCGAAAGTACTTTAGACTAGGTTTCCTGCCTTTCCAGAATTCAAATAAAGTACTTTCTTTATGTTTCAGGGGAACTCTATTTAGAACATGGCAATCCGTATTCAGAGCTTCTCCTCACATGTACTTAGGCAATCCAGAATTCAAAAGTAGATTGTTAATCATGCCTATGAATGTTTTATTATTTCGTTCAGCTGTGCCATTCGAAGCGGGAGAATAAGGAGTTGTTTCTTCATGAACTATGCCAAAATTCCTATAGTATTCATGAAATAGGTTAGATCTATATTCTCCGCCCCTATCTGACCTTAACTGTTTAGGTTTTCTACTAGTTTATGTTTCGACTTCATTTTTAAATGTAATGAACTTTTCGAGTTCTTTATCTTTATGTTTTAGCAAATAAACATAATAGTATCTACTGCTATCATCTATAAAGATGATAAAGTATCTTTTATTATCTTTTGTTAAGACTCTATTGAACTGACAAGTATCTGTGTGCACTAAGTCAAGAATTTCAATTTGCCTTTCAACTGAATGGTAAGGCTTTCTCACTTGCTTAACTTCAGCACAGATTTGACATTTATAACCTCGTTCAAATTCATGTTTAGGAATTAAATTTAAGTTCATCATACGTTTGACAGAACCAAAATTTAAGTGTCCTAAACAACTATGCCAAATAGAAGAATTCTCAATAACATTTACGATAGGAGAATTAGAAACATCAACTTTATTTAAACTAAGAATGTTCTCAACTTGCAGTTTAAACAAACCATTGGAAAGACAGCCTTTACAAATAAAAATTCAGTAATATAAAATTACAACTTTATTTTATTTGAAGAAAATCTCAAAACCCTCCATAACTATAACAGAACTACTTATTATATTTTTTCAAACTGCTGGGACATTATGAACCCTTTGCAGAGATAGTATGCGCCCCGTAGGAAATTTTAGGTCCACGCGTCCTATCCCAAACACTTTGGTTGCACTTGAGTTCCCCATCATCACAGTCCTTCCACTAACAGATTGTTAAGACATAAACAATGATTTATCAGCACAAACATACACATTAGCACCAGTGTCTATCAGCTAATCACATGGTTCATAGATGGAGAATAATTCAAGTTTAAAAGAAACGTACTCGTTAATAGATGCATCAGGAGCTCCAGCTTCACTAATGTCTCCAACAACCATGTTGACAACTGGTCTAGTAGACTGGGCTTTAACCTTGGCTTTCTTGGAGGGATAGTCTTTAGCCCAATGCCCTTTTTGTCCACAATTCTAGCATGGCCTATTAGCCTTCAATTTCTTACTTATTTTGGCTTTTCCTTTATCGATGGTTTTAGAGTTCAAGTTGATTTTCTTCTTTCCCACTATTACATTTGCCTTAGGAATATATTCAATAGGAACATTGTGTGATTGATTTCTATGTTCCTCTTCTATTCTTATGGCAATCATTAGATCATTTAAAGTTAATTTTCCTTTTTGATGATTTAGAGTCATGCCGAAGCCTTCCTAAGACTTGGAGAACTTATCGATAATTGACATCACCATAAATTTCTCAGGGAGTTTCATCTCAGCATCAACTAGGGAATGCTCTAGATTGATCAATTTATATGTCTGTTTAGATACAGACTTGCCCTCAATTATTTGATACTTTAGGAATTTGGAAACTGAATACTTTTCGAGCCCTTGCTCTTCAGTATTGTATGTCCTATCCAATTCATCCCGTAAAGACTTAGCCAATAGGAATTAGAACAGTACACATCAAAGAGTGTATCAGATAAAGTTGACAGAATCACCCCTCAAACAATCTGATCCTTTATTTTTCAATCGGCTATTTCCTTAGTTTTGGGATCAGTTTCAGTTGGTTCTGGCATGGTCAACTGAATCAACAAAAGAAGACCTTTCATCGTTTGCCAAATTTTTATGCACTATTGCTAACGCTAAAAGAACTGGCTTGAGAACTTTTTCGAAAGGTTGGAAAGGTCAACGTTTGCTGACACAACTTCACCAACAGCACTAGAACTTGCAACCATGATTGATTGCACAATAAATCCTAAAGCAGAATATCTAGGCTGAATTCCTAAACAGGATATATACTTAGAAATATCAGGAAAGATTTCTAGACATGATATCTAATTAGAATTTCAGCAGATAAAAACACACAAAAATATCATTTCTTCAAGATTGTTGTTACGTAGCAGGATATAACAACATATAATTAAATATGCAAATCAAATTATCAGGAATTAATTTATGTAATCACAATTGAGGTAGTATGTGCATTTTATCAATATGAAATTCAATCAAGCATACGATATCATATTTAATACACATAACATGCATCGTCAAAATTAAACATACAGCATGTGTGTTCAGAAATACACGTCAAATTCAAGAAAAATTAAAATTTAAGCAATTATTTAATTAGATGCAAGTCCAGAAAAAGCTAAAATTCATATATCAACTGAGGCAATAAAAGCAATAAAACATGCTGTTAATTTTATCTAAAGTAAATACCAAATTTAAAAGTAAACTTATCTTAAGGATAATGTATCATAACAGAATCAATCGGACAACCAAATCACAGAAAAATTCTATTTGTCTTGAAGAAATGAGCACCCCGACTCACTAGTGCAACAGGTACAGAGCAGCTCCTTTCAGGATGAGATGGTCTAGAATGATCATGTGCACTCCTTCTCGTTCACTTTAAATAGTACTCAGTCACTAAATAAGAATGAGATAGGCGCATATATATCTAAATTCAGGACAGGGAATATTTTTGGGAAGAGAAAGGAAGGATTCTTGAGAGAGAGCAAGAAAGTGGGTAGAAGCAGGATGCTTAGGTATGTTGAGAGACGAATGCTATGTGTTTGAAGACTGCTAGAGGCAGTCTATTTATAGGAGGGATTAGGGTTAGAGTCTGCCAATTAATGGCCTCTAACACATCACCTAGCCAATGATATTCTGCCACGTTAGCCACACACGTCCACCAGTATCACGCCACGTGTCCCACACACGTCACTTGTCCATTAGTATGATACCATGTGTCCCACGTCCCTTTGCCAAATCCCGCTTAATCTCTATTAATCTGGCCAAATCTCAGCTTAATTTTTGAAGATTTGATTTGATCTGATTGGATTAGACTAATCCAATGGGTCTTGATCGAGTCAGCCCTTATTCGATTGGATTTTCTTATCTAATCCAAGTTAAGTTTAAAAAATTCAAATTGAATTTGTCCCAAAAAGATAAAATTGAGACTAAGACATTCGCCCTAGATAAGACAGAGCTGGGTTGGGTGGCGACGGTAGTGGCGGTGCGCGTGTGGTCCACTCATATGAACCCCTTAAAAAATACTTTATCAAGCATTCTTACTTGAGTTTAATATAAACTAGTCCACACTAGTTTATAAAACCAATATGGGACAAGTGAAGGGTTGGAATAACCCTTCAACTTCTCAACTTGATTTTATAATCTCCAAGTAAGTCTCCAGTTTTTCAAGCATTCCATGTGGGACAACTCAACAAGAAACAATTAACCAATTTCCTTCCTCTCTTGCATTACCACAATTAAATTTTGGATTCCAACCATAATTAGCATCCATCCAAAGTTAATTAACAATTAATTATGCTAATTGTACCAATTACAACATAACGTACAACACGCAAAATTGCAATTAGGGTTGTAGGAGTAAATTATAAACTATGTTCTTACATAAGGCTTTTCTGATCCATGTCATGTCCAATGCAAGAGGTTTTTCAACTTTCTCTCAAATTCATTTCCCAGTTCAGGTCATAGAGTTGATTGACCAAACAACCCCGACAACTTGGACTTCTAACTCAGCTCATTGACAGATTTAATAATATTTGATGGATATTCAGTCGTGTGAGAAAGCAAGTATTTGTAACGCTCATAATATTTTTATTTGAAATTAAAATTGTTTGCAAAGTTGCTGTTATTCTTAGTTTTCTAAAATTTAGTAGATAACAAGCTCAAACTTGAAGCTTTTCTACAGCTTCTTAGTACCTGTAAATATGTCAAGATTGCTTCGAGCATTTTTTCTTGTAAAAATATTTTACTAGATACACCAATCATTTTATTAAATAGTGAATCCTTTCTTTCCCAAACATTCCAATTTCCACTTTTACTATTTTTTTAAATTATCTTGAAACACTATTAATTTTCGTTGTTCCCATAATATTTTATCTTATGGGGGAAAAAAGAAAGAAAGATTATTTCAAACGCCCATTAGAATTGGAAGAACCCTTGAGCGGCTTGAAACAATTCTCACAAAAATTGCAAATCGGGAGACCGAAGGAACAAAAGCTAGATTACAAGCGCATTAAAAATGGAAAACAATGTTGATGATTTTTGGTGATCTCCAAAATAGTTAGGAGCAAATTTTCTTTTTTAGTTTTTGCAAAAATAAATCAATTACACTATTTGTTGTATCAATGTAACAACATTATTTTAAGACAAACAATAACCGTATATCAGACACACAATTATGTATATATATTTGATATTAATTCTCAAAAGAGGTGGTAACTGCGTTAGAATCTGTATTAAACCAAAATAGAAAATATGAAAAACTACAATAATAGTTTCACTATGCTTGTCTGACTTTGTATCTTTGATAATGATATCTGACGCTGTTTAATGAATTTCTTTGTTCTTAATATTAAAGTTCACGCTCTTGTGGTGAACTTTTGTAAACTTTTAATACCCATATTTTTTCTACAATGAACATAGATAGTTGGGTTTTTGGACTATAAATTAGATAAAAAAAAAAATAAAAACTAATCGTTTAATGGAGTAGTCAATAGTCATTCATAAAAATATTACAATTTAATTACAAGAAACTCACTTCATATCTATATGAGTTGAATTCGAATTCAAAACCATTTTTTAATTAGGGAATTTAAGACATCAACTTTACTAACATGGCAAAAACTCACTGGCAATTAGTTAATAGTTAAGGGTGAAACTTTTGGGGCCGTAAATTAGAACTTTAGTTTGTACTACTTTTTCTAATATCAACAACGCTCGATCGAAGGCATCAATTAATCATCACACTGATTTTAAATTAATATTCTTAATCACCTTGCTTAATTTTCTAAACAAATGGCATGAAACTACAAGACAACACAATAATAGTTTCACATGCCATATTTATTGGAACAAGTTAGCAAAAAAATTTCAAATTATTAAACGAGTTAAGACTCTATACAACTTTTAATGCGCAGATCAAATCAAAGAAATTCATGCCAGGATAGGTTTGAATCTTTTGAAATTAATTACAATTTTACATTATAAACTATTCTTAATTGTCAAGTCTAAATAATTCATTTTAATTAGTAACAGAAGATTTAATTCATACTACTCTTCTTTAATGTGTTGGGAAATTTTTATCCAAATCCTCAAGACTATTATTTTTAGGTTAATTCCAAAAAAGGTTTATCCTTATCTATTTTCATTAGTTATCATAAATGTTGAATTTGTTTTGAAATTTAAACTATAAATGATGAGAAACGGTGCGAAACAGAGTCCAACAAAAGAAACAGGCGCTGGAGCACACCTTGGCATGCATTGGCAGGACGCCACACATCGAGGCACAATAAGCAGCATGCTATGGTGTAGAACTGGGTGGAATGGGCAGTATTAGTTTGCGGTGCATGTCAAGTGCAAGGAGTGCCATGGCGGGGTGCGAGTTTTGCATGCCTTGGCATGGTGAGTGTTGGAAAATTTAGGATCCACAAGCTGGGGTGCAAGTCATGCATGCCTTGGCATGATACGGAGGCCCACAAGCCATTTTTTATTTTCTTTGGGTATTTAAACCACTTTTTCTTCTAGTTTGTTCAAAGATTAATGTGAGACGAACTAGACATAGTTTCTATATTTCGAAATAGAGTTTAGAATGAGGGTTTAGGTGTTCTCATGAGATCTTGGGACTTAAGTTGTACTTGTCATTTTGATTTGTAATCAATAAGATTTTTTTCTTTGTTGGGTGGATTACACATATAGCTGAATCACATTAAATCTTGTTGTCAGTTTTATCGAATTACTTTATTTTTACTTCCAGGTTTCAACAAAGTGGTATTAGAGTTAGGATTGACTAGATTTCAGCCATGAAGTATGAGGTAGAGATACTAGATGGGAAGAATGACTTTAGGTTGTGGAAGATGAAAGTTCACACCCTCTTGTGTCAACAAGGTTTATAAAGAGTGTTAAAGAGTAGAAATTTCTTACTAGAGATGCCATCAAATGAGAAAAAAGATGAGTTTATGGCGAAGGTTTACAGTACTTTGGTGTTATCATTAGCAAATAACATATTGAGAGAGGTCTCCACAGAACGTATGTTAGCAAGATTGTGGTCAAACTTGAAGAGTCTCTATATGATAAAGTCCTTCACAAATCGATTGTATATGAAACAATGATTATACACATTAAGGATGAAGGAAGGTACATCTATTATTCAACACATTGATTATTTCAATAAGGGGATTCTGGATCTCCCTAGTATAGATGTGAAAATTGAAAATGAAGATCAAGCTTTAATTCACTTGTGTTCTCTAACTAAATCCTTTGAGCACTTGGTTACTACTTTGCTACATGGGAGATATAAAATTTTAATGGGGGATGTGAAAGCTTCATTGAATTTCAATAAATTGAGAAAACATATCTTAGGCAGTAATGATGGTGAAAGTGGGGAAAAATTGATTGCAAAGGGGAGACCAAGAGAAAGAGAAATGAGTAAAGGGCGATCGAAGTCCTGAACTAAGCTTAGAACAAGCGATAAATATTTTAGATATGGTAGAAATGGGGCTGGAAATGAAATTATCCAAAATGAGGAAAGGCGATGGATACAGGTGAAACTTCTAATCAGAGATGGGATAATGTTGTAGGAATCATTGAGGATGAGTCTGATGAAGGGGTTGTTATAATGTTACTAAGAGTCTTCAGAGTTCAAAGTGAATTTTGGATAGTGCCTGTTCCTACAACATGTGACCACGAGAGGATTGATTTACCACTTATTAGAAATACGATGGTGGTAAAGTGCTTATGAAAAATGATGCTTCTTGCACGGTTGTAAGGATCAGCACTGTGACTATCATAATGTATGAGGGTATGGTGAGGAACTTGATAGATTTACATTATGTTCCTAATCTAAAGAAAAATCTAATTTTGTTGGGTACTTTGGATAAAAATAGGTGTGAGTACAGAGCTCGAGATAGAGTTTTGCAGGTTTCCAAAAGTGCACTGCTTATCATGAAGGGAGACAAGATAAATGGCCTTTATATATTGCAGGGAAGCACAGTTTTTGGTACTGCAGCGATTTCTTTATCAATCAATAATACTACGAGATTGTAGCACATGCAGCTTGGGGTATATGAGTGAAAAGGGATGTCAGAATTGAGCAAATGAGGTTCGCTTTATGGAGAGAAAATTCGAGAGTTGGATTTCTGTGAGTAGTGTATTCTTGGCAAGTAACACAAGGTGAAATTCAGCACTGCAATTTATTGGACCAAGGGCACTTTAGGTTACATACACCCAGAACTTTGGGGGCCTTCTTAGGTTTCTTCAAAGGAAGGTGCTAGGTGTATGTTAACATTCATTAATGACTTCTCATGGAGAGTATGGTTGTACATGCTGAAGTATAAGGATGAAGTATTTGTTAATTCTAAGCAATAGAAGATTTTGATTGAGAAGCAAATAGGAAATGGGATCAAATGCTTGAGACTGACAATAGATTGGAGTTTTGTAACAAGGAATTTCAAGAATTCTGCAATAAGGATAGAATGTGAGTCATCACATAAGTGTACATACACCATAGTAGAATAGAGTTACAGAATGAATAAACAGAACTATCTTGGAGAGTGTTAGATGTATGCTTTTTAATGCCACATTGTCCAAGAATTTTTAGGCAGAAGCAATTAATATCGCTTGTTATTTGGCGAATAAGTCACCATCAACTGCTTTAAACTGTAAGACAATAATAGAAATTTGGTCTGAGTCTCTACTGATTACTCAAATCTGAGAGTATTTAGGTGTCCAGTCTATGCTTATGTCTATGATGGGAAGTTTGATATGAGGGCTAGAAACTGCATATTCTTGGGCTATATAGATGGAATCGAAGGTTATTGTTTGTGGTGTAATAATGACAAGAACTCTAAGGTGATTATCAGCAGGAACATGATATTTGATGAGTCTGCTATGATAAAGAAGGTGGAGCTGGGTAAAAATAGTTAACAGGGTGTTAAAGAGAAGATGGAGTTTGAAATTGACACTCTACGAGCTTCAAAGAGGAAATAGAAGATGGTAAATAAAGTTGGTGAGCATTCATTATCACTTAATCAGTAGTAGAAGAATGCTTCACTACAAAACTATCATTTGGCTTGTGATAGAGAGAAAAGATAAATCAAACCACTACAGTGATTTTCATATTTAGATCTTGTTGCTTGTGCCTTGAGTTTGGTAGACGAGTTTGCAGGTGATGATCCATTTACATATAAGAAGGCCATTTCTCATCCAAATTTAAATAAATGGGTAGTAGCTATAAGTGAAGAAATGGAATCTCTACATAAGAATAGCACCTGAGAGTTGGTTGATGTACCTGAAAGGTAGAAGATTGTAGGTTATAAATAGATTTACAAGAAAAAGTAAGGGATTCTTGGGGTTGAGGATGCTAGATACAAGGCACGATTGGTTGCCATAGTAGCTCTATTCGATATAGAGCTTGAGCAGATGGATGTGAAAATAACATTTTTACATGGTTAGTTGGAATAACTAATCTACATGAGTTAATCAGAGGGGCTCGTTGTTTCTAAGAAAAAAAGTCAAGCATGTCTTTTGAAGAGGACTTTATATGGCTTGAAGCAGTCTCTTGGGCAGTGGTATAAGAGGTTTGATACTTTTATTACCAAGATATGGTATACTAGAAGCATTCATGGTTGTTGTGTATATCATAACAAATATAGTGATAGCCTTCTTGTATATTTATTGTTGTATGTTGATTGCCTCTAGAAACATATCTAAGATCAATTTTTTAAAAGCTTAGTTGAGTGATAAATTTGAGATGAAGGATTTGGGCAGTATGAAGAAGACTTTGGGCATTGAGATCATCCGAGATAGACACTCAGGATTGTTGTACTTATCTCAACAAAATTGCATTGAGAAAATACTTGAGCATTTTGGGATGGATAAGTTCAAGCCAGTTAGTACGCCACTTGCAGCTTATTTCAGGCTCTTATCAGATCTATCGCTGAGTATTGAGAAGGAGATAGAGCACATGTCAAATGTGACATATGCTAGTGTAGTAGGTAGCTTGATTTATCCCATAGTGTGTACTAGTCAAGATATTTCACATGCAGTCAGGATTATGAGTAAGTACATGCACAAGCCAGGAAAGACTTATTGGCAGGTAGCAAAATGGATCATAAGGTATTTGAGAGATTCTGCAGATAGATGTTTGAAGTATAGTTAATTGAATTTTACTACTAGAATTATTAGCTATGTGGATACGGATTATGCTAGAGATTTGGATAGCAGAAGGTTCATAACTAGATATGCATTTTATGTTTCGAGTTGTAAGATTAATTGGACGGTGACTTTGCAATCATTAGTTTCCATGTCCACTATAAAAGCAGAGTACATGGCTTTGGTTGAAGGCATTTGGCTAAAGGGGCTGATTGAGGATATATGTGTGAATTCTGATATTACTTCAATATTGTCTAATAGTTAAAGTGCCATGTACTTGTCAAAGAATCAAACTTTTCATGAAAATAAAGAATAATGATGTGAGGTATCACTTTGTTCGGCATATGGTGTCTCAAGGTGTTATTTTGGTTGAATAAGTTGGGACTAAGGATAATCTAATAGAGATGTTGACTAAAACTGTTCTAGGAATTAAATTTGAGCATTGCTTGGACTTGATTAATATTTGCAAACTCAGATGATGGCCCTTTTAGGGGTATAGACAAAAAAGATGGGTGGAGAATTTCAAGTTAAGGTGGAGAATTGTTGAATTTGTCTTAAAATTTGAGCTATAAATGATGAGAAATAGAAAAAATGGTGTGAAACAGAGTTGAGCGAATGAAATGGCATTGAGCACTTTTCGATGTGCCGAGGCACAAAGAGTAGCACACCTGAGCACGAAACTAGGCAAAATGGGCAGCATCAACTCATGATGCACACCCTGGCATGCGTTTCATGCTCTATGGAGGGGCAATTCTTGACAGATTTAGGATTAGCATGCCAGGGCGCAAGTCATGTGCACCCTGGTGCAACGTTGAGGCCTATGAGCTATTTTGTTATTTTCTTTGGGTATTTAAACTCCATTTTCTTTCGATTTGTTCAAAAATTAATGTAAGATAAACCCTAGACATAGTTTCTACACTACTTTAGAGATAGTTTCTTAGAATGGAGTTTAAAATGAGAGTGTTGGGCGTTCTTGTGAGATTTGTGGGACTCAAGTTGTACTTATTACTTTGATTTGGAATCAATAAAATTCTTTTTTTTTATTAGGTGGATTAGGCACATCGCCGAACCACGTTTGTTGTTAGTTTCATTGAATTACTTTAGTTTTACTTCCAATTTTATAATTTGGTTTTTCTAGGTTTCAACAATAAAACAACCTCTTCTATTTAAATTTAGTTGAGAAGGAATTTATTAATTGCCACTTCACATTATGAGAGTTGTTCCTCATTAATTAACATACAATGAATGAAAAAATAAATTTTCTCTACATTTTTTGGGAATTGGAAGCATGAGTTGCTATTACTTATAACCATATTCTCATTAATTTAAATTCCAATTTATTTATTGCCTTAGATCTAAAATTGAATGGTCAACTACTAATCTGGGGTATGACCAATTCAACATTATTTATTATATAATTGAGGCCTGAGTTCCAAGAACACTTCAATTTAATTTAATAATTTATGTATTAGTTTTTGTATTTTTTTTAACTCTACATACATGTGCACACACATTCAGTGTACCTTAGTAAAAGGCACCAAAGATAGGAAAAACTAAATTTTATTTGTTGTAGATAATATATTAATTAAAATAAACCTGAAATAAATATATAGTTCATGTAACACCCCTAAAATTTGGCATTTTTGAGAAATAAGGATCTAGAAATTAAGATATTGATTGATCGGATTTTAGGGCTCAGAAAATAAATAAAAAAGACTTGATTACAAAAATTTTGAAAGTTTTTAGGTTAATTTGTATTTAGGCGAGACTTGATTGGATCATAATTTTGAAGTTTTGGAGTTGCATGGTGAATATTTTGGGTAAAAAGGGGCTAATTAGAGCACTCCTTAATTTGGGGGCTGAATTGAGAAATTGACAAATTTCGAAGGGCTTAATTGGTGATTGGAGGAAATTTTTGGGGCTAATCCATGATTAAGAAAAATTTGATTATATGTATATGGAGAATTCATTTCAACCCCAATTTTTCTCTTCTTCACCCGCGACACCCCTCCTTTCTCTCTTCGGCGATCTTCCTTTAGCGACGACCAAACCATAAACAAAACTGACCATCTTTTTCTCCTTAACTTTAGCTTCACAACCATACCACATGCACACATAATCTCAGGCATATCTCTGAAAAATATGAAAGTTGAGGATAGGACGATGGAGCTTGGTGGGTTTCTAGTTTTTGAAGACCTTTTGCAATGGACTGAGGGTGTTTTGGGATGAGTTCAGCTTAAGGAAGTGTTTAGCAAAGTTAGTTTTAGATTTTGGCCATCAGTGACGGTGAAACAGGGGTGATAGGTCGTGGTGGCGTGAGGTGGTGCAGCAACTTTGAGGCAAAAATTATTTGTCTTTTTGACGGCATTTGGCAAAATTGATTGGAGCATTATATTCTTGGAGCGAATGGAGCATTCCAGTGGTGGTTTAGACTTTTTCACCGGTAGCAGCGGTGGCATGATAGTGGTGTGGAGACAGAATCCTTTCCTTGATGTGATGATCGTAATGACAGTTTTAGTTTGTGATTTTGGCATCTCAATAGTTGAATATTGGGTAATGGAATAAAAAGAATCTTAAGCTTTATGGCTGTTGTAATATTTAATTTTCTAAATGTTATACTATTTCATGAAATAAGTTTATAACACATGAATTGGAATATATATATATATATATATGTATATTCCCATGCATGGACTATAGTGTAATTAGTGGGCCCAGATCGATATTATTTTATGTAATGTTAGGATTAATTGAGACAATTAAGCAATTTAACTATAATATACGCATTTGGAACTTGTGATATGATAATTTGGTGATTTGAGATTATATAGGACTGAGACTCGGTGTATGCATGTGCCAATATGATCTTAGTTAAATTAGATCGTACTTTTTTATGAAGATTATGGAAAATTATTGAGTATTGCAAGAAGAAAACCCTATTTATGTGGATTTAAGATCTAAGAGACATTGTGGGGATTAATTACGAAGAATTAAGCTATTATTGTGATTTAAGGGTAATATTATGAAAAGATTTTGTAATGAAGGACTAGTCTATATTATGATAAGTGAATTGATATGAAAATCGAGATTTATTTTGGTAATATTAACTTTATTAGCCATTTTGGGCGATAGTATTGTTTAGGCCTAAAATTATCATATTAATCGGTTGTCTAGTAATTTTGGAATGTTAATGGCTTAGTTATGATTATTAGGTTCGAATGTGAATTTTGATTGTGAAAATGTTACTTTAGATAGGTGACGAAGGAGTGGGTCTCGAGGACCAATAGATAACTATTTGTGGTAGACTTTTCTGAGAATTCAGAGGTGAGGGTCTGCCACTTTAGCTTTGAATATTTCTATTTTTTCTTGTGGAAAAAGCCCCTGTGAAGGTTAATTGCGCTTGAACTATACATGCTCATGTTTATTGAAATCTATACTTGACTATGTACTTGCTTGTGATCTATTAATTGACTTATATACCCCTGTGAGGGTTAGTTCTTAATTTCACTTTGTTATGAGTTCGTTCTTATTCCTTCTGATGCTCAGAACTCCCTAGTATTATCTGTCTTGTACTTATTATCGATCGATATTTGTTATTATCTTTTACTCATTTTCATCGTGTATTGTTATCGGATGCCTTGCCTGCACACCTATTTATTCATGTCTTGTTATATAGCCATGGTAGCTTAATCGTATTTGTTGATCGTTATTAATTGTTCATTGTTCTGTATATTGCTCATATGGCCTTGTCGATAATTTGCTATATGAAAATAAGTTTCAGACTGTGGTTCCCAGCTGTTAAACTTGAGGTGTGCTGTTAAGTTGTTCCCAATTGTCATGCTCAGGATGAGTAGATATGTTTGACTAACTGATTGATCAACCAACTGACCGACTAACTGTTTAACTGACTGATTGTGATAAGTTATTCCTAGCCATTAAGCTCATGACAAGCCAATAAGTTGATCCCAACTGCTATGCTCGGAATGTGTTGATAAGTTGATCCCAGTTGTTATGCTTGATACTTGCTGATAAGTTGATCCTAGTTGTTATGCTTGATACATGCTGATAAGTTGATCCCAGTTGTTATGCTCGAGACGTGCAGAGATGTTTGACCAATTGACTAACTGTCTAACTTACTGACTGCCTGACAGACTAACTGAGTGCTCAATTGATTAATTGATTGATAAACCAACTGACTGATTGGAATTAGGAGAGATTTCAATTTGCTTAACTTGTTATTACATGTATTCTGAAACGTACCTATTTAATTATTAAATTATAATCTGTTGAGCTGATTTTTCCTCGATAGATCCCTATTGTGTATGATTACTAATACCCCTCATTAAGTCCTTTGGACTTACCCCTCTATTTTATTTTAATTTTCTCAGATAGGACTGAGTGATAAGCTTGGATTCCAGGTTGGATCGGCGAATATAATTTTGTAATGAAATAGATATATGTAACTACTTATGGGCATATTTGGACTTTTGTATAATTTAGAAATATTGTGATATGTAGGATTGAATCGATATTAGCAGCATGTATATAATGTTATGTGATGAATGTTTGGAACCACTGATGGTATGTATTTAGCACTTATTTTGTATGTTTTGGGATTATCTAAAGTTTGCATATAGTGTTTGTGGAGGTTGATTAAGTTGAAATCCGCTACTATTTTTAAGAAGTTTGAAATATTTATGTTGAGCCTCTTGTTTGTTTATGGACTTTGAAGTAAGATTGAACTTAATGGCGCTTTAGCTAAGGGTTATCCCCCAAAGGGGGTGTTACAGAAGTGGTATCAGAGCCTACGTTGTCGATGACCCAAGCATTTGGGGGTTATTGGGGTTTGTTATTGACCAATTATTTAGGTTGGTTTAAGTAAGACTATTTGATATTGTGTGTAATTGGGAAACTTCTATGTGATTTAAGGAATGAAGGTGAATTTGAACTATTGGTATTAGGCAGATGAGTTGCGTACTATTAGGAAGACCACGCATAGCACTTGCGCATGGTTCTCAGAACCATGAGAGAGCATCAATTGTATATGAAATTTAGCAAGTGTAGACTTTAAATAAAGAAGGTTGCTTTTCTTGGCCATATCATACCCCAACTTGGGGTAGAAGTTGATCCCTTTAAGAAAGAGGCATAGTCAACTGGAAGAGACTAAAAAATGTGATAGGAGTTGTAGTTTTCTAGGTATTGTCAACTATTTATGAAGATTGTGTAGAACTTTTCTAAAATAGTTGACACGTCAATCAAATTAACTAAAAAAAAAAGTTAACCATTTGACTAAAAAGAGGATCTGAACATGAGACAGTATGATGGATGGAAATACTAGAAGACTGTGATTCTTCCATCACCTATCACCTGAAAAGGCAAAAGTAATGGCCAATGGCGAGAATGGCTCACTTACTAGAAGCAGAAGTATTAGAAAGCCTATGAATGGGTGTTATGCTGAAAATTAATACAGTAAGTAGGATTGCAGAAATAAGTGCAATCTAAATTATAGGATGAGAAGCGACGAACTCCAAGATAATGATATTTGGATAATGAAATAGAAGAAAAAGTTGGAAGCTCTGGAGAGTCTGAGTTCAATACCATTATTCAAGGTATTCTTTTGTTCTATAAGAAGATATGTGTGCCAGAAGAAAAATTGCTGGATGAGGCATCCAAGTCAAGATTACGATGCATCTAAGAATTATGAATATGTTTTGAGACTTAAAGAAGCAATCCTGGCAAAATTTAATGAAGAGAGAAGGTAGACTGACTAATTGAATTTACTTATTTTCTATCGATCAGAACAGTACTCAGATGAGAATCTAAGGATTAGATTCTCTTGAGGGGGGAGTTTGCAACACCTTTGAAATTCAGCATTTTTAAGAAATAAGGATCTAGAATTTAAGATATTGATTGATCGAATTTTAAGGCTCGAAAAATAAATAAAAAGGACTTGATTGCAAAAGTTTTGAAAGTTTTGGGGTTAATTTATAATTAGGCAAGACTTGATTAGATCACAACTTTGAAGTTTTGGGGTTACATAGTGAATATTTTAGGTCAAAAGGGGCTAATTAGAGCACTCCTTAATCTAGGGGCTAAATTGAGAAACTAACAAATTTTGAGGGCTTAATTGCTAATTGAAGAAAATTTTTGGGGCCTATCGGTGATTAAGCAAAAGTTGATTATATATATGGAGAATTTCAGTTTAACCTTATTTTTTCTCCTCTTCACCCATGGTGCCACTTTCTTCTTTGTCCGGTGATCTTCCTTAATTGACAGCCAAACTATAAAAAAAATCAACCATCTTCTCCTCCTTAACTTTAGCTTCACAACCATATCACATGTACACACAATCTTCGACATATCATTGAAAAACATGAAGGCTAACGATGCAATGGTGGAGCTTGGTGGGTTTCTAGTTTTTGGAGACCTTTTGAGGTGGACTGAGGGTATTTTAGGATAGATTTAGCTCGAGGAAGTGTTTGGTGAAGTTAGTTTTGGATTTTGGCCACCGATGACAGTGAAACGGGGGGTGACAGGCCACGGTGGCGTGAGGTGGTGCAACGATGTTGAGGCAAAAATTGGTTGTCTTCTTGGCAACGTTTGGCAAAATTGATCGGAGCACTGTATTCCTAGAGCTGAGTGGAGCATTTTGATGGTGGTTTGGACTTTTTCAGTGGATATGGCGTGATAATAGGTAAAGATAAAATCCTCTCCTTGACACAACGATCATAACAACAATCTTGGTTTGTGATTCTGGCATCTTGATAGTTGAATCTTAAGTAATGGAAGGAAAAGAATCTTAAGCTTTATGGCTTTTGTACTATTTAATTTTCCAAATGTTGTACTATTGTGTAGTTAGTGGGCCCGAATCTATATTAATTTATGTAATGCTAGAATTAATTGAGATAATTAAGCAATTTAACTATGATATATGAAATTGGAACTTGTGACATGATAATTGGGTGATTTGATATGATATGAGACTAAGACTCAATGTATACATGCTCCAGTATGAGTTTAGTAAAATTGGATAGTATTATTTTATGAAGATTAAGGGAAATTATCTAGTATTGTAAGAAGAAAACCCTAATTCTACGGATTTAAGATCTAAGTGACATCGTTGGGATTAATTACAAAGAATTAAGCTATTATTGTGATTTTAGGGTAATATTATAAAGAGATTGTATAATTAAGGACTAGTCTATATTATGATAAGTGAATTGATATGAAAATTGAGATTTATTTTGGCAATATTAACCTTATTAGCCATTTTGGCAATATCGAGATTGAAAAAGCCAAGTTAGATCCTCATCCATGGGAAAAGAACGATGAAGGAAAATTCAAATGTAAGAGCAAAAGCCAGAAAGCGAACAGTTTTTGTCTATTGGAAATCACTAAAGCAAAAAATAATGTGATAAAAATATCGGGCTTATTTGTTTACAAGCTCCCAATACAATTTTTAACTCCCAAAATTTAAACAAATAAACAATATACATTTCCCAATTCTACTTCCAAAATACAAAATTTATCTCCAAAAAATCCCTACTATTCACATTTTCAATACATTCCCCAAAGTTCCAACCAATTGTCTCATCATTATAAATATATACATATACTACCACTTTATATATACACATACATAAATAATTTTAAAATACTTATTTCATTCTACAAACCTAACAAAAAAGTTATTGGTGTGACATCTTGTGCTCCTCAAAAATACAAACAAACAAATCATTTTCTCTTAATTCATTGTCTACCTATTTCCTAAAATACAAACAAATAATCATCACATTTTCAAACCCCACTTTCCAAAATCCAATGGCCAATTCACATCCAAACAAAGCCATAGATTTAGGCATATGATAACATGATTTGATAGCATGGATTAAGGAAAAACATTAAGTACTTTCTAAGACAGGAAACCATTTGAATTTATGAACCTGCTGCTCTCAGCCCATTTTTCTCATACTCTTCCGCGCGCGCGCGCGCACACACACACACTCACACTCACACTCACACTCTTAATAATTCTGTATAAATGCAAAAGAAAGAAGCCGTAAAACCATTTTCCTCAGGACCTCTCTCTCTCTCAGAGTGTAAAAAATGATAGTGAAGGCTTGTTTCTTGCTTTCTCTCTGCTTTCTCTACACAGCCTCGGCGACTGCACCGCCTTCTACTTTTGAAGGTATTGACAAACACTTTAGCTGCTTCATCTTTAGTTTTTGTGTAGTGATCAACATTCTGAGTCATATTGTAAAAGTAAATTTTTGATACTTGCTCTATTTCTTGTAGCATTCTTGAAGTGCGATCTCTTTGTCCAGCTGACATATTGGGAGCTTTATATTTAATTTGAAGTAGTTTTCATGTTGATTTAGGACAATTTATTTTTTAAGTTAATGGTCGAATATTTGTGACGAACATTGTTGGAATCTTTAAAAAATCAATTTCAAACAAAACAATGGATAAAATTGGAGTTTTATAAAATATTTCGATACTTAAATCAATATGAATCAAATACTAATATGAGAATAATAATAATAATAATAATAATAATAATAATAATAATAATAATAATAATAATAATAATAATAATAATAATAATAATAATAATAATAATAATAATAAACTACATATTCTTGACGTCATATGGTTAGGTAGACTCTCACGGACCTTTTTTTTAATCAAGGTTGTTATTTTGAATTACGTTGGATATTAGATTAGGTGGTAAAAATATATGGATCTTGTAGTTTTGAGATGTTTTTAGCATTGTTTGGAGCATATTTAAGACCTATGTCACGGTTTGAAATTATTTGACATTATTCATATTTAAATCTATTCAGGCAACCCTTGCCCATATTTATCCACTGTTTGTTTCATGTTTCTTTGTTAGGGCTCGTTCCAAACGGGAACTTTGACGAACAACCAAATCCCAAAGACATCAAGAAAACAGTGCTCCCAGGCAAATTCGCACTGCCCAAATGGAAATCAATGGTCTGGTGGAGTACATCTCCGGCGGCCTTCAGCCCGGGGGAATGTAGTTCCTCATTCCCCACTGCATCCACGCGGTTCGCCTCAGGAGCGAGGCCTCAATCTCCCAAACAATCCCTGTCAAAAATGGATCACTTTATGCACTCACTTTTGCTACATCAGGAACTTGTGCGCAAAAAGAGGTGCTGAGGTTTTAGCGCCATTTCAATAGTACTGTAAATGGATATTCAAAAATTCGTTTACCGTTTGCATTCGCATCTATTTATATAAAATTTATCTATATCTGTTTAAAACGGATATTATTCATATATGATCAGTAGATATACGATTATAAATGGATACGGATATGGTAAATGCATATTCGATCCGAATGCATATTTATTAAATAATATAATTTTTTATTTTTTAATAAAAATCTTATAATTCATATATGTATATATAAATTATAATTGAAGAATTGAGAAGAAAAAAGAATAAATTTAAAAAATTATTGTAATATAGAGAAAAAAAATGATGAATAAAGTTAGTCAATGCAATTATTGTTGGTTGACTTTATAATTAATATACTTAAATACCATTATTATTATGAATAAGTACTAATAATCAATTATAAAGTCAATTATTAATTAGAAATTATATTATTTGTTTGATTCCTTTCTTTTTAATGAAATTATATAGTTTCTTCTATTAATTAAAAAATATTTTTGTTATAAGTTCATAGATTTACGTATTTGCATATTTGTAAATAGATATTTAAATAATTATTATCGAATATGAATATAAAAAAATAATTCGAATATGGATAAGTTTAATAAAATATGAATAAATCTAAATAACTATAATCGAATATGGATATATCCGAATTCGACCGATATCCGACGAATATGAATTTGGATATCATTTTTAATATCCATCAAATCTATATTCGTATTTGAATATTCAAAAAATTAAATGGATATAAATATGAAAACAATATATTCAATCTATTTAATATTCATTTACACCATGATATGGGAAATCCACTAGGCCCAAC
>JACGDI010005673.1:296484-310255 GCA_014898725.1 Jacaranda copaia
ACACCTGATAAGGGTACTTGGGTAAAATCATACCCACAGCAGGCTATAAATACTACAAGCACCACCACGCTGAAGGTAATGCTATTTACACTATTCACTACATACCATCACTATTCTCTGATCTACCGAAACTAACTTGAGCGTTGGAGTGCCTTAGCCGGGGGCCTCTCGGCTAGTTGACGTGTATTCTTGATTGCAGATCTCAAGCCCAAAATAACTTGAATCAATTGAAGTACTTGACCCTTCAGCTCTCAGCAGCATCACACCCTTACATCTCGTACAGGAGACTTACCCTTACAGACTTTGTATGACAGCAGTGGTGGTGATATTTATGCTTGGGGATTCAGGGCTAAATCCAATTCATAATCCAGGAATGCAAGAGGATCCCGCTTGTGGGCCTCTCTTGGATGTTGTTGCCATTAAAGAACTTTTGCCTCCAAGGCTCACTAAAGGTAATTATATCACCAACTCTCACCCTCTCTATTTTTCATGTTCTTGTTTCCTAAGTTAGACTTGCATCAAAGGGATTGGATCTTGAGTTCAAAAGTAGGAATCTAGTATTTCTTTTAAGTTTTTCTAGTTATAAGTAACTTAGAGCATGTTCAGCTAAGTTTATTAAAAAATTTTAGGAAATGTTTGGTTATATTTTTTATGTAATTTTAATATGTATTTTGAGAGAATAAATGTTGAAAGTGAGATTGGAAAATGTGAAAATTGGGTTGGGGAAAATATTAAATTTTTTATTGTGTTTTGGGGAATAGTTAAAAATTAATTTTGGAGAGTATATTTGTTTATATTTTAAGGGACATATTTTTTATTATAGTAGTCAAATTAATATTTTTTTGTTAAGTTTTTAGGGTAAAAGTGGATTAAGTGGTTTTTTTTAAGGAGCTGATTTCTCATTCCATAGTTTATCTCCCACACTCTGCCTTGTATTTCTTTTAATTGCAAATGACTTAATGACTTCAATTTATTTTAGTTTATATTCTCTAATTTTTCATAGACAAAACTATCCCTTTTTACTTCAACACCTTAATACTACGTATTTAATCCTCTCCAACTCTTTTTCTCTCTCGATAAATTCTAAGAAATTATAGCAAACATGGATAATTAAGATAAAGAAGAATTAGCACAATTTGAAAAAAATAATTAAAAATCGCTCAAGCCCATGATATAGAAGATGTCTTCGCTTTTTATTCAAGTATCATTGACCTTGATAATTGCCATTTTAGAGTTATTTATATTTATTTTGACATTATAGAGTACATATGACGTTTGCTACATTTTTCTTTTATTAATGAAATTGAATAGGTTTTTATATTTGCTTGTTACTACAAAATTTAGCAGTAGCCCATTGCATTTTTTTCATAATTGTAACTTTTTGTTATGTCAGTCTAACTTCAATATTTGGGCGATTTTGAATATTAATTTTGATTGAATGAGTTTTTAGTAGCTTATTAGAATATAGCAATTTTTATTATTGATCAACTAAACTTCATATTTTTTGAACACTTCTCAAAAAAAAAAAAAAAAGAAAAGAAAAGAAAGAAAGAAAAAAGAAAATTTTCTATTAGCTTCTTTTAATGAAAAAAAAGGAGGACTTTCTCGTGAAGAAATTAGTCCAAATTTCGTGTGGTGGATTACATTTGTTGCTCTGTTGTGCTGCTGCTCGTATGTTGGAAGACTTTTTGATTGTTGAAAATAATTTTTATATTTTTGTTTCCTTATAGATTTTGATTGTTCTAAAAGGAAAGTTCTTTTTGTATTTATATTTGTTTAAAAAAAAATTAAAAACATTGAATGTGAATATGTAATTCTAATTTAAATTATGTTTTCGGTGAAATTCAAATTAATTCAGAACAATAATTTTAGTAGTTGTTGAATATTGTAAATTTAAAAGAGTTGAATATGTTCTAAATAATATAGTATCAAAGATAAAAAAAAAAAAATGAGAAATTTAGAAGAGTTGAAGAGGATTAAGCACACAATATTAAGGTGTTAGAGTGAAAATAGGTATTTTTGTCCATGAAAAATAAGAGAATATAACCTAAAAAAAATTGGGGGTAATTAAGTCATTTGTAATTAAAAGAAATAGAAAATGGAGTGCTGGAGGCAAATTATAGAGTGCAGAAATCAGCACATTTTTTTTATTATTAGAATAATAATAAAAAATATATATGATATATATGATAATGTATGTATATATTGAAAAATGGAGAAGTTTTGATGTTAATCAAGTATAGGAAATGGTATTTTGGAAAAAAAAAAATTTAGTGTTTTGGTGGAAAAATGAGTGTATATTTAGTTATATTTCCCAAAATAATTTTATTATGGGGAAATATAACCAAACATTCCCTTATTTTTATAACATGTTTTTGAAGTTTATAAGATAATAAATATTATTCTCAACATAAATTGTTAAAATTTTTAGATAAAACAAGATCATGGAGATTTGTAATTAATATAACTAAAATTAAAATGATCTGTTAATATTTTATTTAAAATTTTTTTATTTTTTCTTAAAAAGCTTATAAGCTCCTAATATTTTATTTGAAGAATTTATAAAAATTTTATTTTTTTAAAAAAAATTTACCAAATACTTTACGTAATCTTTTACTGCAGTGAACTTGGTGAAGAATGGTGGATTTGATGAAGGTCCTCATTTGTTGTACGACTCGTCTAATGGTGTTCTCCTTCCTCCCAAGCAAGAAGACTTGACCTCCCCTTTGCCTGGTTGGATGATTGAATCACTCAAAGCTGTAAAGTTCATAGACTCCAGGCATTGCCGTGTCCCATTTGGAAAATATGCAGGACAACTTTTTGCAGGCAGAAAAAGCGCCATTGCCCAAATTATCAGGACCATCCCCAACAAAACCTACAATCTTAAGTTTGTCGTTGGAGATGGAGAAAACGACTGCGATGGATCCATGATGGTTGAAGCCTATGCAGCGGTTAAAGCCACCATGAAAGCTCCCTTCAAATCTGAAGGAAAGGGCATTTTCCAGGCTTTCAGTTTTCAGTTCACAGCTATATCACCCCCAGCTCCTTTTATCACACAAGGTCCAAGGATTATGGAAGTCTTTGTGGCCCTGTTCTTGATCAAGTCCACGTTTTCCCTGTGCCTAAGAAATATTGATCTATTTTGATATATGTGATGGAGTTCCATCAGGTGCTTAACAGTTTTCTTTGTTTTCTTGAGTTGAGATTGCTAACTGTTAGACATAATAATAATATGATCATTTTCATAAATCATATCAAGTCAATGTCTTAAAGTGTTGCGAGTAATAAAGAGAAATAAAAAAGCAACTTTTGTTGCCACCGGCAATACAATTCAATACAATACAAAATATAGGAAAGATTTGACTGCCTGACCGATTGGAGATTGTACTCTACAATCATGCGTTTGTATCCTTCAATTAACATTCTAGAATCGGACGAACATTTTCATTTCCAGACTATTTTAAAATTAACAAACACGAATATGTAAAGTTAATTTCAATAAAGCTATTATTATTTTTTACTTTCTCATATCTATAAGTATTATTTCGAACACAAATTATCTAATCATTCATAAATAATTAAAAATTTATTCATTAATTAAACAATAATTTTTTCACATCCCAAGATAATGGACACCCCACTACATTTAATAATAACTTCTATTCCAACTTATTTTGTTAACTAATTTTATAATTTTTTTTGTTTTTTGTCTTTTAAAAATAATGAGACCCTCATTAAATTGAATGATTATTTTTTACTCAAACCTAATTTAATTGATAAAAAAAAAGTTAAATGATAATATATATTAAAACATTTAATACTATTAGGTTAAAGTGTTATACATATCCAGTTCTTTTCAAAATCTTTACATGATTAATTCAATTATATTCTCATTTCCACATGCAAAATAACAACAAAATGAAAATATATTAGAAATCATACGAGAATGAGAGCACTCCCAATAAGGACATAATATTAGAATCATTTTTCTTCCTTATTTCGAAGATACCCATAGAAAAATACAGCACGACGATGCCGTAGAAAATATTAGGATGTTTTTCTTTCTAATTGAATCTTGGTTCTTCATAAAGACGGATATCTCTTTCATTGACCTTCATTTAGAATACCTACCTGGCATTTCTCCAACAAGAATTCTGCATTAACCCAAGCATGGTGCTTATCTGAATAAAGAGTGTCAGGATCGCAAATTTCACCAGTACAATATATCAGATAGAATTTTACTGCGCACAAACTACTAAAGGTACGTAAATATAACAAAAGGATACTGAATAAGGATGTGCAATCCTTTCCAACTGCCTTCATCAGCATTTCCACACCTAGCAGCAGCAAATTCATGAATGAATTCTATTTAGTAGGTACAACAATCTCAGACAAATAGAAGAGAAACACCTCAAACAATCTATTATACTGAACGCAGCATAACGTGAGCAACAGCATACCAACACTCAAGAAAAGGCATGAGTTATAAACAACCCAAATGATGCTAAACTATGCTTTCAAGTGAAATGAAATGGCAGTGCACACTTTAAAATAGAAGCAAAGACTAAACCCCAGAAACTAAGGGTTCAAACAATCAACTAAGGCAGAATCAACATGAAGTCAAAGCACCAGATATGCTAATTACAGAAGGCTTTTTCTTGATCATTTTTCATCTTTTAATAAGGTGCACCAAGAGGGTAAGTAGAAAGCAGCAAAGCATTGAACCCGGATAAAATAGAAGCAGGAAATTGAAAACCCCACCCACACACACAAAGACCCAATAGGAAAAAAAATAGTAACCCTCATATTAAATTAAAAGATGTCAGAAAACAAGCTGCAAATGACCCAGAGAACACACACAATAATGAACATATGTGCTATGTGTAGACATGAGAAAAGAAATCCAAGTTTCCGTAATATTTCGAATAGCAATCTGCATTCAAGTTAATTTCTATTTCGCCTTTTCCGTAGAAAAAAATGAATGAACAATTCTAAATCATGGTCCTTGCATATTGAATCATCCATATAACATACAAAAAGAAACTCCACATTTTTTATACCTTTCTCTTTGAATGAGATCTCAATTCTGGTGACACTTTTATTAAATATCTTATGACTAGAATCTCTCTTTTTCATCAATCCAGTTACCACTTTATTATTTTTCTTAATTGCCTTATGTTTTTTGTTTTTGTCTTCTAATTTACTAAAGAAAGATTATGTTTGGTTTTAGGTCTTAGTACGCAAAACAATGAAGAAATTAATTTACTTACCTCGAGTGTTAGGTTTTTATCTCTTTCTTTTTTATTATTATATTTTTCCCTTTCCTTTTCCTTACCAGTCACCAAGATCCAAGACCAAGAGATACTGTTATCTAATATTTAACATATTAGAAGGAGTGGAAAGGAAAAAGGAGGTTAAGAAGCAATCTATATGTTTTTGTTGGAGACAGAGAAAGGCTACACTGCATGAGAATTAACAAAAACACTTGTATAACAGAGATTTTTATTGCTTGGTCAATCACCTGAAAACTGTGCAGACATGCATAATGTTAATGAGTTGGTGCAGAACCAGCAAACTAATGCTAGTTAGGCTGTTGATTAGAAGGTTTGCAGGGAAGTAAAATAAAATCTTTCTAGACTCCATATTATCCTTTTCATATCAATTTAAAATTGAGAGCAAACTGATAATGACCCTTAACAGGTAATCAGCATGACTTGTCAAATCAAGAGTTATGAGCCAATTAACAGGCTTAAGAGTACACAAGAGTCATGATGATGGAACTTGTAGTGGAATCTCCAGCGAAAATCACAGTTGATACAGGTAACTGTCAATAGCTTAAGAGATTAAAAGTATGACATGTTAAAAGGTATCATCTCTGGTTGGTTAACCTTTTCTATTTTGAGTTCAAAGTTCAACATTTTTTTTTTCTTGATAGAAAATTCAGAAAAACAACTCAAATTGAATGTTGAGGTAGCAACAATAAATCTACTGATTTATCATGCAAGAATAAGGCCATAATAAGAAACAGATAAGCTCATAATCAGACAACCAAGTAAATTTATCAAAATTTAATACCTACCTCCAGGATGAAACTTCATATAGGGAGCTACATTGTAGACACGACCTTTGAGAACAGTCCACATGGAGCCTTCAGACTGATGTTGTTTAACTTCATTCAAAGATATCAGTCTTCTATTTGACTGCCCCTTCAATCCTAAGACAAAAATAATATAAACCTGAAACAAGTCAGCTATGATACTATAAACAATGGAGCAGGTGGTCCAATTGACAGTAATGATTTTCCTGAATGAGCTTTAAAATTACACAACTGTGCCTGAACACAAGGGGCTGAAATTATATTTAAGGTAAGTTGCACAATGAACAAAATCAAATACCAGAATTACAGCAGGCGCTTGTTTATAAAATGAACATAAGAACATGACAGCACATGATTAATTAGTTGTTTGGTTCAAAGCAAACTAATTCATACCAGTAATACTACCATGTATTTTTGTACTGGAGATAAGCAAAAATCCCAACAAAATTTCTCACAGCCCAAGAGTTTAATTTAATAAAATTTGTATCCAATAACAAAAGCATCAACGAGACAACTCATTAAAATTGTATATTAAATGTGCTTAGCTCTACAATTGACACTGAAATTATCATTACCAAATTTCATTAGCAACAAGTAGACAAGAAAACCATGGCTAAGGAGTCCTCACACTTATTCTGCAGTATTTATTAGCTCCTTATGACAAGATAATAAAGGAAGTGACATCTGATTGAATTATGTAGACATTGGAAATAATCAAAAAATATGTTAGTACGTTCTATGTTCTCTTATTCCGTGCACAAGACAACACATGGTTGCACAGCAGAAACATCAGCGATATAACTATTTAATTGTCAAGAAGAAATTTAAACACTGCAACTCCTACAAAATCATGACTAAAATCAGAAGAATCGTTATTTAGCCTTGCCCATATAAGGTGTTATGATTTTTCTAATATATGTGCTTGTTATAAGCTAATGATTATTAGCCCCTGAAGAAAAATACAGTATAAAATCCAAAAAAAGAGAGGTCATGCTGGCATTTGAAGGTAAATCAGTAGAAGTGCAAAGAATAAATGCAATTAGCCTCTATAATACCACTAAGAGTGCAGCAACCCCACTTTCTTACAGGTCAAGCTGGCATTCAGGGTAGCTCATAAAGTAGATGAAAAAATGTAATCAAATGTGCTTATTAGAAGACATAATAAATAATATAGAAAAGGAAAAAAACAGCAAAAGTAAATTCTTAAAAATGTCCGAAAAAACTCACTGCACTTATTTTGAATGGATAGAAAGCTAATAAATTATCATTTACAATACTTCATTATCAGAAATGATAACACATTCAGGTAGCTATCCATTCTCAGTACTCATCAACTGAAATGAGGCTTCCTTTCAGAAACAAGGAAGTAAAAGCAATTTGATTATATAAAAAGAAAATCATATAATGTAGAATCAGTTTCTTTCAGTCAGATTGGGGCATGGAAAATGCAATATCTAGAAGCCAAACAAGTTTCCACAAAATGGTGAATACCCGCCAGGTCAGGGTGCATTCTGGTAAGCTTAAGCCAGTCCATCTGACTATAACCCTTCTCAAAAGGAACCTTGGCTCGGGGTGCAGACTTCCTCACAGGAGTCTTCGGTTCTGGTGAAGCCTTATTTAAACTCCCTGCAACCTCTTGTCCTTCTTCTTTGGGCTTTTGGTATACCACTTTGTGAGGTGATGCATCAACAACACTAAATGACAATGAACCAGCTGTTCCCTGCCTATAAGAAGAAGTGCTAACTTTCCATATACTGCCGCCATTTTGATTACTACTCCTATCTGCAGCATTTGCATTTCGATCATCTATATGAACCTCGCTAATATCATCAACAGCTTTCTTGTATGCAGCTTTCACATTCCTGTCATCTTTATGAACCTCACTAATATTTTCAGCAACTTTCTCAGCATCGACACCATCTACAGGTGGCCCAACCTTATTACAACAACTTGTAAGTTCTCAGAAACAAGAATTAAGAGGTAAAACAGAACAAATACAGAAGCAACTCATGTTGAATCTGAACCATGCTTTAGCAGCAAATTCCACTAAATAAATTTATAGAGGGCAAGAATCTGAAAATAAAGTTTTAAACAAGTTCATCAACAAATTAAGAACTTACTCGACAAAAGGTGAAATCACCATCATCAGCCATTGTAGCCTAAATGCAGATTCCAAGTACAAAATCTAAAAAGTTTGCTTCTGCAGAGCAAAAAACCCCAATCACCACATCAACGGACTTGTATCTGATAATTATTCACCATAAACATCGACAAATTCCATAATAGCAGATTATTATGCAACCCCATTGCAGGATCAAATGATTATTATATTCAGCAAGTGATGAGCTATAATATTATTATTGACCCAACATTCAATTTAATTCGAAGCACAATACTTTGTTTCTAGCAATTTAAATTTTATTTTTTGCGTCTTAACTAAAACCATTAAGGATTAGTTAAAGTAAATGAAATCTTGCCTTCGCCTATCACATAAATTCACAGAAACTCAGAAAAATACAAAGAACATACATAGAAAAACTAACAATCACGGATACATAAAGTATGTATAAACAGGGAGAGAAACTTGGCGTACTTTGTTGAAGATGACTTTGCAGGAGGAGTCCTTCTGTCTCAGATTGAAGGGAAGATTCCTCACGCACTGGTCTTTATTCAAACATTGTTATGTAATCCTTATTTAATTTAATTAAAAAAAGAAAAGAAAAATCAAAGGAGGCAAACTTTTGGGCCGGGCCATAAGTGATTTGGTTGGAGGCGTACCGTCTGGTGCAACATTGGGCTGGAAATTTTCCTTAGAAGCGATCAACCCAATAGTGTAAGCCTCTGGGCTTTGGCCTACTTTTGTAGACAACATACAGACTTTGTCGCTTCTTATATAGAAAATGATGCTTGGTAATACTTGCAATTATTATTGGAACGCATCATATAAAAACCAGAACCATACTACATTAATTATAATTGTATTGTGGGTCAAAGCTGAATAACTAGAAATGATCCTCCCCTAAAAGTCAGTCCAAGAGCAGTTTAAATTCTATATTTAATTTTTTATTTTATTTCATGAATATATGAAATATATACTAAATGTATCTCTATAAAAATAATTGAATCAGATACACTTAGTATAAATACAATAAATTAAAATAAAAAATAAAATAGAGGATTCAAAGTGATCAAAGAAAGCCCTCCTTACAATGTTTGCATGGGAATATTATACATTTTGAAAGCAGCTAATTTTTAGAGGTTTACAAACTAGCTAACATTAAAAGTCAAGAATATTCAAAAATTCATTTGGAAAGTAGTAAAAAGATGAAATAGTAATATCTGGAAAAAGGTAACTTAAAATAGAGCTTACATGAGAAAATATTAAATTACCTTTTAGTTTGGAATTTAAAGAAAGGAAAAAAAATAATAAAAAAAAAAGCATTAGAAGGACAAAGTTATCAAATATAATTTATAATTTATAAACATTTAAAAGATGGACTAGTGTTCTCAACGGTGTTGCTCCAACGTTTACCATATTTTAATTTTTTTCTAAATGACCACAAAAGTATAAATAAATAGAGAAAATGTTTTTCATCTATTTTTCAAATTAAAAAGAAAAAGAAACAACTGAAAACTCCGTCCCTTGAACATACTTTTGCGAACTAAGAACCACCAGATCCTTGTGTTCGTCGCAAATCGCTAGACTACTACTACAATTTTGAAAGTGGCAGGACTTAGGAGACATACTATACGGGAAAAAAATTAAAATAAAATAAATAAATAAATAAATAAATATAAAGTATCTGTGTCGCATGAGTTGCTGGTGGAATTTTTGATAATTGTGGTGGATGTAGATTATGGATTATGGATTATGGTGCATGTGCATCCAACATCTCTTTACTGTTATTATGCGTATATTTATTTATTTATTTATATACACGCACATCAAGTGTGTGTAAAGACTTGAACTTTTAACTTTTCACATTATGTAGAAGACTTATGCCGTTGGACTACAGATCATTTGGCGTTATTATGCGTGTGTGTATATACATGTCAGTTAATTTTTCATTCAGATTGGAATAATTGTCTAGGGAATGCACCTGCTCAGCAATGTGGTCTTTTTATATTCCTCAAAACTGTGAAAATAAAGAACACAAGGAAATATCATAAAAAAATTTGACGAACAAAAGGTATATTAGACTGCTTATAAAATTTAAGGATGTCTCATTTTAAAATTCTCTTTAAACAATCATTTAATTAATTTCTCAGAGTGTAATAACAATGTTGGAATCCCTTATGATTAATGTAATTATAATAATTTTGCATGATTGTTATTTCTTGCCCTCTTTTTATTGCACTATTATTGACGACATGCAAGTTTTTATAATGGAGCATAACTGATGAAGATCTTGAATAAATTAACTAGCCGTTGCCCAATCATCTCTCCATTAATTGACTCATACATGTCTAAGTTATCCTTTTATAGAGAAAATTTTCTAACACTATGTTTGGTTTGAGGAATTTAAAAAGGGAAAGAAAATATTAGGGAAAAGGAAAATAAAAGTAAAGAAATATAAAATTTCAAATTTGTTTGGTTGTAACAGAAAGTAATAAAGAAAAGAATAGAAGATGAATGTGTTGGAAAAAAAAGAAAGAGCTCAAATGGATTTTTCCTCATTTTCCTTACTATTTTGTAAGGAAGACTCATTTTTCTTAACTCATTATATTTTTCTCTAAGTTTTCCTTTCTTAAGCATTTTCCTTATTAACCTAACAATCAAGAATATTTTCCTTAGCATTTTCTTTTCTTTCCCCATCAAAATTCTAGAACCAAACGTAGTATAAGGGGTTTTGGGAAGAATGGGAGATGTGATTGTTGCTCGTTCTAATGGGTTTGTCTCCAATGCTTCCTATTCATATAAAGGAAGGCCACAACTGTCAAACCATTAAGTGATATTCAATCTTTCAGAATAGCCTTCTTCAAGTAGGTACATGTGGAGAAGAGACGCAACTGTTGGAGAATGTACAAAAATTTAAAGTTTATTGGGTTATACGCATCACTCACGATACTTTCTTAAAAATAATAATTTCTATATTATGCAGGTGTCTTCTCAAAAATTAATTGTTCCCAAGATACAAGTTTAATTATAGTCCATTCAAAGACTACACTTTTAAGAATAGATGTATCAATTACCTTCCTTGGACTTTAGAAAAAATAAAAACTGCAGATTTTTATAGAGAAAGAAGATGAAGAGATTTCTCTAGTTATGATGGAATATGAATATTTATAAAAGAAACTTATGTCATTTCTCAAGAGTTGTATTGTTTGTGAAGAGTTTAATTCTCAAATTATATATTAACAAATCTATTGGGACATGTATGAAAGGTTGACAACTAAAATTTTTATTCTTTTAGACACAATTGTTGGATTTATGTATTTCCAAATTAAGTATGTTCTAACAATCTCTCTCATTTTCAAAATAAGTCAAGAAAGTAAGTCGACCATAATATATTCCAGTAAAATATGGTACATTTTCTCTATATAGTTGGAGTTCCCTTAAATCTACATTTAACAAAATTTGATTAGGTTTCTTGGATAAGAGGATTGAACCTTGATCTTATTAAGAAGTTGTACCATATATCTAGGCGATAGGCACTAAAAAACTGCACATTTTAAGTCCTTTTATGATCCTTTGTTCATGAGTGGTTTAGAATTCACCAGTTGAAATCCATAGGAAGCAACCTTAACTTCCCACACTCACAAAAGCAAGCTTATAAAGAACTCTTTTGCTCATTTCAACTCAAAAGAATCTATAAGCTTGTTAAGCATAAGGATATAAGTCCAACCCCCCAAATTTATGCAAAAGAATAAGGTATGTCGCCTCATAGAAATAGGAATCATTCTAAAAATAAATAACGATGTACATGGAAAGTATCCATGTTTTCTTCCCACTGGACTTAAGGTTAACACTCCTTTGAACTTTCAAAAGAAATATTCTACAAATACGTACTTCAACTGAAAATAGGCTACAACCTTGTTAATCCTCACTTATCCTGGTGCTGCTGCTTCTATTTCCCTCAAGGTCAGGTAGATTCTTTCATAAGTAGATCCACTAAGATCTCACTAGTTGCTAGATATTCGAATACAATTTTTCTCCTTTTCTCTAGTCTCTAATTTCTAATTAAGTCGCTTCATATCCAAGCCGGCAGAAAGAAGTTTACCATTCTTCAAAGCATTAATGGGGTCTAAGAAGTTTGAGTGGGTTTAGGAACATTAGTAAACTTTTGATGAATTGAAGCAAGTATCAGGGAGCTTGCCTTTGCTAACCAAATTTATGTGTATAGAGAAGCACTAAATGTGTACTTGCCAATAACAACCTTCCATGTCACCTCGGCCATGTTACCAGAAGAAGGCAAGATATGATAGCGCTACTACTATGTGAGTAAGATTTTGCAAGGGGCTAAACAGAACACATCGTATTGAGAGGTCGGTCTTAGCACTTGTACCACCGCCTGGAGATCAGACCCTACTTCTTGTTCCGTCCTATAGTGATTCAAACTATCCCTTAAATAGATCCTAAAAAGGCTAGAAGCATTAGAAAATGGGCTGTCAAAATAAGTAAGTTTGACATGAAATACCAATCTAGGACACCCATAAAAGCATAGGCTTCAGCGGGTTTCATATAAAAAATGGCAGTTTATGACAAGAAAAGAAAGGTGTGGCCAGTCCATGCGGATGGTTCTGCTTCTGCATCATATCACTATCTCTTATCTAAGCATTCCTATAATTTGAAGGTTGTTTATGTATTTTATAAAATTTGAAGCTTGTTCAAGCGCATTCCTATAATTTGAAGGTTGCTTGAGCCTTTTATAAAATTGGAGTTTATTCAAGCAATTTGGAGCTTGCTATGCGTTTTGTGAAACTCGAACCTTGCTAAACATCCCTATGCGTTTTGTGAGTTTGTTTTGTTTAAGCATTTTATAGCTGTTGAAGCTTTCCTAAACATCCCTAAAGTGTTCTGAGTGAAGTCGGTTAAGAGCATAAGCTCATCCTAAGGGTTCTCTATGACTCAAACCAGACTTAAACAGAGATATAGAAAAACTATATATGCAGGAAAATAAAAGTGTAAGAAACATCCAGTTAATGCTATCATTACATGGATAACACAGCCAAAAGTTAGAAATTAATTTCAAAGTAAAAGAGGGGAGGGGGTTATGCAACACTGGCCAGGGTTTCCTCTTTAGGAATAGCACCCTTAGAAATAAAACTTTTAGGAATACCATTTTTAGAAACAACATCCTTAGAAAGGACACTTTTTGGTGCAACATTCACTTAATCAGAAAACATATCATTTTTGGTAATTGATAGCTCTCTTCTATCAGTTTTTTACTTGATAGATCTAGTAGGAGAAAGACTAGTGGCATCGGCATGCCAAGTAGTGTTCTTCATGGCTTGCATATCATCCTCATCCTCTAACTCAGGTTAGGTAATCCTTCTAGCCTCAGAATCACGATCAAGAGCTCCAAACCACATGCAGACCCTAACCCAGAAGAATCTTATCACATTAGTTAAAATCATAGTAATAATATCCTAGGTACTTGTCAGCTAGCTTACCCTGGAATTTCCTAGAGCGCACTGTTTTGAAAACCGGACCGGACCGGCCGGTTCAACCGG
>JACGDI010005673.1:330232-348084 GCA_014898725.1 Jacaranda copaia
AGTACACTTCAGTTCTATTCAAATTGGGCAGCCAATTTGAGTACAATTTGTGAGCAATGAAGTTCAAACCTAAAACAAACTAAGTTCAAAATGTGTTTCGTTGAAGTGTACTTTAATTCCGTTAAAACAAGGCAATGAATATGAGTACAATTCGATGGAAACAAAGTATAAATCTAGAACAAATAAAGTATAAAATGTGTTTCGTTGAAGTACACTTCAGTTCCATTGAAGTTGGGCAACCAATTTGAGTACAATTTGGGGGTAATGAAGTTCAAACTCAGAATAAACAAAGTATAAAATGTGTTTCATTGAAATACATTTCAATTTAATTAAAACAGGGCAGTGGATTCGAGTACAATTCAAGGGAGATGAAGTATAAACCTAGAACAAATGAAGTATAAAATATGTTTTATTGATGTACAAATGTCAAGAAATCAAGTATAATTATCCTAGAATTAGGTACAAAATTTAATTAGTTTACTGATTCTTTGCAGGTTCGACAATTATGCCCTATTCTACCACACCTTTTACACTTAATTACACATTTCTCAATTTGTGATGGAAGCCTATGTGTCCTCCTACACCTAGACTGAGATTGGCAATCGGGTGCATTAATGATGCAACCATCATCTAGCGAGAACAAATGTATATCAAATGTAGGAATAAGATTTATCACTGCTTGGTATACTTGTTGATACATCTCAACTCGATAGTATTGATTAGTGAAGTTATACAGTGAAAGTGACATTGACTTGATACAAGCACAAGCATATTTGCATGGTATTTTATCAATCTGCCGTACTTTGCACAAATAAACCGTGCTATGTAAATCTACAACATACAATTTATCTTGCTTAATTACCTTAAAGCTCCAACTACTAGACATGACAACTTTTAAGTTACGAGAATGCATTTGATTGATTGCCAATTTCTTCTCTTGATTTGGGCATAATTGACCAACCATCTTATGATATGCTTCTCATCGATCATGCATCATAACGATTATTTGCATATGTATGTGATGAACCATGGCTGCAATTGGCATAAATCAGGCTGGTTTAATCCAATTATTCCAACATTTTGCTTGATTATTGTTTATTACCCCCTATTGATCTCCATTGAATAAGGCATAAATCGGGCTGGTTTAATAGAATAGTAATGTGCTAAATATTAAGATTAGAGTTTATTTCACATAATTATTTCACAAGCAAAGATAAAGTATACTTCCTTGTTTCTTAAAGTTATCCACTAAGATTCTCAAGTAATATACATGGTGGCTATTAGGAAATATTATGGGGAGGGCTTTAAGAGGACCTAGATATCAATTGGAGAAGAAAGTAAACCTTGATAAGCCAGGCATATATTAAGAATCTAAGATACTTCTTAGCTTAAAGCAGAATCACTCCCAATTAATATCATTTTTAGAGTCAACAACTGCATATCCTAGTGTGAACAAGTCATCATTAGCATCTTTATTAATAGCACTGAGTAAGGTTCCTTCGCATTTATTTTTGATATGGGTGCTATTTAAGAATATCAACAGCCTGCACCCCTGAGAAAACCAATAAGGCAGGCAATGAAACATATAAATAGCTGAAGAAATTTTGATTAATTGGGTCAATCTCACAGTCTGCGATACTTTCAGGGTTTGTCGTTTTCACAACATCACAGTACCACCTCAACTTATTATAATATCCCTTATCAATGCCATGGATGTCATGCATAGCTAATTTCTTACCCATCTATACTTTATGGTATCTACGTTTCACACCGTATTCTTTGTTGACATCTTTCAATATGGTAAACGGCAGATAACATGGCTCTGATCTCAATTTATCTTTCACAATGTTAGCAACCTAAGAGGAATCAGCTTTAGCATGTCCCCTTGTTTGAAGATTAGCCTCACCATATGTGTGCTTTAGATTGCATTTTTGAATGTCAAATAATTTATCAGCCTTATGTCTTGATGCATAAATTCTCCATTTGCAAATTTCATCACTACAAATTGCTATGTTTTTTTTCTTTTTGTCATTTTTTTTGTATTTAAATGACCACAAAGTGGACACCGCATAATTTTTAAACATAATTCTAAACTCTTGAGCTTCCTTAAATGTTTGACCTTTCCCATATATGTAATTCCTCCATGCATTAGTTGAGTTGCTTGTTAAAGCTAATTCATTGTGCAATGCATTGGTCAAACCAATTTTTTCCTTGACTGCATCCTTTGAGGTTGGCAAATAAAGTATAATTTCAAAGAAAATTAAGTACAATTTTAAATAAAGTAAAGCATAATTTCAGAACATCTGAAGTATAAAATCTTAGCAACTGTAGTAAAATTTTTGATAATCCAATAGTAGAATACTTGAAATATAAAACTTAAATAATAGATTCAAATAACTAAAGTACAAGTTTAGATAAAATGAAATACAATTTTAGAATACTTGAAGTATAGAACTTCATTGAATAAAGTACAAGTTTAGATAAAAGAAGTATAATTTCAAAAAATAATTTACAATTTTAGATAAAGTATAGTTTCTAAAATATGAAGTATAAAACCTTAGCAAATGCAGTACAAGTTTATGTAAAATGAAGTAAGTGTAATTTCAGAAAATAAAAGTACAATTTTAGATAAAGTGAAATACAATTTCAAAATATGTAAAGTATAAAACCCTAATAAAGGTAGTATAATTTTGAATAATCAATAAATATAACACTTGAAGTGTAGAATATCAATGAATCGAGTACATGTTTAGGTAAAATGAAGTATAAAATAAAGTATAATTTCAAAAAAAAGAAGTACAAGTTTAAATAAAGTGAAGTATAATTTCAGAACACTTGAAGTATAAAACCCCAGCAAATGTAGTACAATTTTTGATAATCCATTAGTAAAATACTTGAAGTGTAAAACTTAAATAATAGATTCATCTAATTGAAGTACAAATTTAGATAAAATGAAGTACAATTTTAAAATACTTGAAGTATAGTACTTTAATGAATTGATTACAAGTTTTGTAAAATGAAATAAGTATAATTTTAGAAAATTGAAGTATAATTTTAGATAAAGTGAAGTACAATTTCAAAATACTTGAAGTATAAAATCCTAGTAAAGATAGTATTATTTTGGATAATAAATAGAATACTTAAAATATAAAACTTCTATAAATAGAGTACAAATTTTGTAAAGTGAAGTATAATTTCAGAACATTGAATTATAATTTTACATAAAAGATGTATAGTTTGGGAATATTTCAAGTATAAACTGCTAGCAATAGTAATATAATTTTGGATAATCAATTAGTAGAACACTTGGAGCTTGTTTGCTTCAATTGATCATGCTTGATAGATGCATAATCATTCCTAATTTATTATTTGCTTGCCTTGATATAGGGCCCTTGATAAGTCATTGGCCTTATATTAAGTTGAAATATGTATCAAAAGGGGAGAGGCTTGATACATTTTCCTAAGATTGAATAAGATTCAAAAAGATCAAATTACCCTTAATTAGTATGTAAAAAAATTATTAAAATAAATAATAAAAATATTATAATAGTAAAATCATATGTTTTATTTTAATTTATCTTTTAGTTAATCTTACAAACAAAATGTGAGATTATATTGCTTTATCTTGATAGATTTAAAATATATTCATTTGTTTATATATTATTCATAATCACATCATTTGAAGCAAATTAGCCCTTGAAGTATAAAACTTAAATAATAGAGTACAATTTTATGTGAAATGAAGTACAATTTCAAATAATTGGCGTACAAATTTGTATAAAATAAAATACAATTTTGAAACAGATTAAGCATAAAATCCTAGCAACTACAGTACAGCTTTGGATAATTAATAAATAGAACATTTGAAGTATAGTACTTCAATGAATAGAGTATATGTTTAGGTAGAATGAAGTATATTTTAGGGGAAAAAAAAAGTACTATTTTAGATAAAGTGAAGTATAATTTCACAACCGCTGAAGTATAAAACCCCAGCAACTGTAGTACAATTTTTGATAATCCATTAGTAAACACTTGAAGTATAAAACTTAAATAATAGATTCAGCTAATTGAAGTACATGTTTAGATAAAATAAAATACAATTTTGGAACGCTTGAAGTATAGTACTTTAATGAATAGATTACAGATTTTGTAAACAAAAGTAAGTATAATGTCAGGAAAAAGAATTACAATTTTAGATAAAATGAAGTATAATTTCATAACATTTGAAGTATAAAATCCAACAAAGGCAGTATAATTTTGGATAATCAATTAATAGAACACTTTTGCACTATAAAACTTCTATAAATAGAGTACAGATTTTGTAAAGTGAGGTATAATTTCAGAAAATTGAATTAAAATTCTAGATAAAAGATGTACAGTTTGAAAGTACTTCAAGTATAAACCGATAACAATAGCAATATAATTTTGGATAATCAATTAGTAGAATACTCGAAGTATAAAACTTAAATAATAGAGTACAATCTTATGTGAAATGATGCACAATTTTAGGTAATGGGAATATAAATTTGTATAAAGTGACGTACAATTTTGAAACAATTTAAGTATAAAATTCTAGCAATTGTAGTACAGTTTTGAATAATCAATAAATATAGTACATGTTTAGGTAAAATGAAGTATAGTTTCAGAAAAAAAAAGAAGTACAATTTTAGATAAAGTGAGATATAATTTCGAACCTCTGAAGTATAAAATTCCAGCAACTATAGTACAATTTTTGATAATCCATTAGTAGAGTACTTGAAGTATAAAACTTAAATAATAGTGTACAATTTTTGTGAAACGAAGTATAATTATATTTGCAATGAAGTATAATGTAGAATGCTCCAAATAAAGAAAGATTTTCAAATAAATAGAAAACATTTGATGTACAAAATTTTACAAACTATAATACAGTTTAGATTCTGTAGAAGTATTACCTTGAAATATTAGTGCTCTTCTTGGCACTGTTGTTTGATTCATCCTTTTGGTTTACCAGGATGTCAACAATGTTAATTTTCAATGTCAAGTACAGTAAGACCATATTCAGGACATTGTGGTCATCATTTAAAGTCACATACAATATTTGAGCTATGTATTGCAAACTGAAGAGTTCAGTGTTGATTTTACTCCATTTTTTTTTGTGAAATTAATGTACACGTCTATTAAGGTCATACTATCCTTAATTGATATTATATGGAGTTGGTCTTTATAGCGACAATTCCTCAACACTTGATTAAACACTTTAACTTTACTATTAGTTGACATTGTCAAAAAAATACAAGAAACTCAAAAGCAACTAAAAAGAAAAAGAAACCCAAAATGATGAAAAAGAGACTCGAAAATAATGAAAATGAAAAGAGAAAAGACAATGTAGATATTAGGTTGCTGGTTGTTGGCTCCCACGATTATTCTCGTTCTTGCTGTGGAGCTTTTTGTGTTTTTTCTTTTCGTTCTATTTCTAGAAATGAAAGTACATATGCTTGTGTTTACGATAAAGAAGTGAAAAAAAATAAGTGAAAAATATTATACTTAAGGCATTTTTGTCAAATTAAATGAATAGGAAGTGATTTCTAAAATTTTAACACAACTAGAGAGTTTATTCTAAACAAAACAAGCGGGGATTGATCACAAATTTGAAAAGTGTTTTTGGTACTTTTAAATAAGTGCCCCTATATATAAATATTTTTTGTATTTTTATTAAGATTTAGGATTTTTGTACTTTCACAAAATGAAATTTTAAAGCAGATTATTAGAGGGCAATTTTGAAATTTTATGTGTCATTTTCAATGACAAATTGTAGAAATCCTAATGGTTGAACTAATTTGTTGGATGGCGACAAGCCTCAAAAAGTTTTTTGTAAGTTTGAAAAAAATGAGGACCTTTTTATAATTACACTGGATATAAGAGTGATAGCCGTAATTGATCTAATTTATTTGTGACAATGATTGGTAATGTTCATCAGGTCATGTGGTATTTTAAATATTTTAAAAGTGTGATGTGTATATCACCACTTACACAGTAATCCTCAAAAAATATTTGTGCAATATATGAAAAAGTACGTACGAATTATTTTTCAGTCAACATTGAAGAATCAACCGCATGAGTTTTTTACTCAAATACTTTGATGCTGGGAACATCTCTTTGATTTCAAATTAAGCCTCAGCTCAATTTTCTTTGATCTCTATTAATTTTTTTTTTCTTGTCGAAAAAAAATTAAGCCTCAGCTATCTCATATGTTTATGCGGCCGATCCAGATCAAATAGTACGAATTTCCACCCTTTATAAGCAATAGAACGTGGAAAAAGTTAAGTATTAAAAAGAGGAGTTTTCTTTTTTGTAATTTTTTTATTTATACACACAAGCATATTAGAAGCTCGTTTGGGTTTAAATTTCTGACATTCTATATTATGTGGGAGACTTATGCCACTAGGCCATAGTCCATCGGCCACTCGACAAGTATTTAAAAGAGGAGTTGGATATGCATACTAGCAGTTTAATAGTCATCGGAAAATTTAAGCGCTTGTTTGGTTCTATTTTTATTCTCATTTTTTATTTTCATCATTTTCAAATATTGAAAAAGTAAGTGAAAATGAGTTGAAAATGCATTTGTATTTGGATGGATTGTTGAAAAGGTAAAGATTACGTTGAATTTAATAGGTTGTAGGTAAAGAGAGATAATAATAGTGAAACGGAAAGAAAACATATATAGGTTATTGTGAAAAAATATACAAGTTATTGAAAAAATAAAAATAATAGATGGTGAAAATGTATAAAAAAATTATGTATTTTAATTTTTAAATAATAAAAAATATAAAAATAGGGTATGAAAAATGAAACCAAACGGGCCCCTAGCTCTTGATTTTCAATGTATGATCTTTTGCTTGCACGCGACTAAAATTTTACTATGCCATAAAATAAACAGCTCAGAAAAAAACTATAAGTAAATTCTTATGGAAAAGATTGAGATTTTAAAATGTTACTATTTGTCTAATAATAAAATGCATAAGAACCAATAAATATGAATCCCTATATTTTCTTTTTATCTATTTTTTGCATCTGTTTATCTTTTTATTTTATGTTCTAAGTAAGAACTCAGCCTTTGGTTGAACCTCTCATAAGGTCAAAAAAGGAAAATCTTATTTATTTCATTCAAGCTTTGCGCTTTTCCAATCATGTTTTAAGTTTGTTAGAATCAAGTGGTTAATTGATCTAATAATATTATGCTTGTACTTATATGTATAATATTCGAATATTGATCCAATCTTGGAAAAGCAGTTAGTCTTCCCCTATCTCTGCCTCAAAATTACCACTTGTTTGTGTGTTTTATTGCACTATATTTTTTATATGCAGTAAGGTAAATGGGTTGACCCAAAATAAATCGAACTAATAGTTGAGATTCAGTCCACGGTCCTAATAAGATTATTGAATCTTAGGTAGATTGAATTATATAGATTGACCTACATTGACCCAGCTCATTTTTCTAATGGAATGATTAAATTTTAGTTCACTTTCTTAGATGTAGTTGGGAATTTTGGAATTAGGTGCATGGACCATATTTGAAAATGTCTGGATTTGAATTAAGAGTAAATTTTTGGTACTCACATTAAGTATGCTATCTACTTGTTTGCATTATTCACAAGAATAAAAGGAGACAACTAAACACTGAATTAGGGCTTTTTAACATTCCCTTTTTTGTCATCATTGATTTTGTCGTTTCTGAAAATTTTTATGTCTAATTGAGATGTTCCGCTTTTATGTTCTCATTAATATTATAAAAGCATTTTGTACTCTTTATTCTTTTTGATTTTTTGTGAGATGATGTAATATTTATAATAATTTATAGATTAATTAGAAAAAAATTTATAATCCTACTTTCATTTTAGTGTTCAGTCCCCATTTAAATTTTTACATACTAAACTCCCTATTTTTTCACAAAAATTAGGAATTACTCCCCATATCTCTTAAAAAGACCTATATACCCTTATATTTGGAAAAAACAACAAAAATACTTGTGAAATGCGTTTCTATAATTAAGAAAAACACTTTCCTCTTTTTTATTTTTTCTGCTTGAAAACGACTTCTCGAGGCGCGAAAACAAAAGGATGCGAAATCATGCTTCCTTCGCCATTGATGCGAGAACGAGAGAAGAAGAAGTGAAAAGAAAATAGAAAAAAGAAAGACAATAAAATTTCTATCATTTTTCTGTGACTATGGAAGGAAAAACATCTGCAAAAAAAAGTCGAGTGCAAAAAGAAGTGAGCAAAAGAAACACATGTATGTTTTCTGAATTTGCAGTTTTAAATATTAGTGATTTTTCAATGTTTAGGGTTTTTATTCATTTTTTAGTCGTTAAACACTTGAACCGATTTGATATACATATGATTTTTGTTGTGAGATGGGAAGTTTCTGATTTGTATTTGAAGGGTATGAAAGTTGGACTTCACCTTTTTGGGGTTTATACTTCTTTCTATCTAAAATTATATTATGGTGAAATTATACGGTAAAATTATCTTAAAGCGGTAGTGTATTATTTGTAGAAGAGAACATCCAAACTTTTAGTACACATCGGGTAAAAGTGTAGTATATAATTTGTGTAACTGTAGTACAGTTTAGAAGCAAATGTAGTAAATAGCATCAATCTTGCAATACACATTAGGAAAAAGTCAAGTATATAACCTGCAATACATTTTAGAGCAAATATAGTATAAAACATTTAAGCTTGCAGTACACATTACAAAAGGTCCAGTATATAACCTACAGTACATTTTAGAAGCAAATGTAATATAAATATTCAAATTTGGAGTATACATTAGTCAAAAGTGTAGTATATAATTAGTGTAACTGCAGTACATTTTAGGAGCATATTTAGTACAAAAATATTCAAGCCTGTAGTATACATTAAATGAAAGTGTAGTATATAATCTGTATATCTGCAGTATATTTTAAAAGCAACTATAGTATAAAATATTCAAGCATAAAGTATACACTAACTGAAAGTGTAGTATAATATATTATGTGTTTCTGAAGTATAGTTTAGAAATTTCTGTAGTATAAAACATTCAATCTTGAAGTATATCCTAACTGAAGGTGTAGTATAATATATTATGTGTTTCTGAAGTACATTTTAGAAGTATCTGTAGTACAAAACATTTAAATTGTTAGTACACATTATCTAAAAGGATTAGTTTATTATCAGTTTATATACTAATTTTTCTTTATCTGATTGCAGCTAAACCAAGACATTATGAGGTCTGCTCTCGTTGCTCCCCCCAATTTTTTCAGAGTAAATTGGATATTGTAAAGTCCAAGATATGGTCAAAATATTTTGATGCATTGAAGAATACCCCTTTTTATATATACATGGATATGCCCAAGTTAAGTTCAAGCTTCATTCGGCTTGAAGCTATACTGAGGAGGTTTGACCTAAAAAGGCTATTATTTCATTTTTCGGAAGGGGTTGAAGTTCCTTTTTCTGCAGCTGAATTTTCTATGATTTTAGGGTTGCCATATGTGGGGCAATTTGTGGATATAACATTGAAGATGAAGTCTTCAACCTTTGACAGCCTTTTTTCTGGAAAGTTACAAAATATTACTAGATCTGAAATAGCTAAAAAGTTTGAGGAGTATGTATATAAGGATAGTAAGGAGGACTTGAATAATTTTTGTAGGTTGTACATACCTTTTGTTTTTAATTATTTTCTATTTTCAACATCAAATTATTGGACTCCACGATTTCTCCTACCATACTTGGACAATTTGTCTAGAGTTGGTCTGTATGCATGGGGCATAGCTGCATACAATTGTTTTGTCCAAGATATGAAGAACCATATAGGAGTAGGTGGAGAAAAAACCAAAAAATACATTGATAGGTGCACAGTTGGTTTGATGGTAAGTGTTTGTTTCATTTTTCTAACAACATTGATTATATTTATATTCAAGTGAGTATAATTTTTTGATTTATGAATGGCAAGCATGGGTCTATGAACGCATCCCTTCACCTGCTTCACTAGTGAGTTTATTTGAGTTTCCATGCTTTTATCGATGGAATGATAGCAAACTCCCACATAATGTGGAGGACGCAGAGAAAAAATTGAAACAAATTACAGCAAAAATGATAATAATTGTAATAATTCATTGTTAGCTTTTTGTATGAGAATTTGAATTTGATAATTATTTTGTTTGTAATAGGTTGTAGCCCTCAACCCTGCTCCAGAGGAGTTAGAATTGACAGTTTTGATCAAGAAACTAGAGGCTGCCAGTACTACCATCAGTCAAGTCCATGTTTGTGATCATACAGTATATGAAGCAATTGTTGCAACTAAAGTTGAAGAAATTAAATCATTGAAAGAAAAAATTGCTTCATTCGATATGATGTCAATGAAGGAGCATGGTGAGGAGGAGCATCTAGTTGAGCACAAGATTGAGGGGGAAGAGCTTGAAGAGGGAGCTAGTGATTTTGTAAATGAGGGGGTACTTGATTTGGTAGATGATGCATAGAAAAAAGTGGATGAATCTGAAAACATGGTGGATGAAGAAAGTTGAACAAAATACTGTCATGATCTTTTAGATTCCTCCAAACCTTTGAAGATAGAAGTTTATGTACCAATTCAAGTGGTTGAGTTCGAAGAATATTAGATTGAAGTGGCAAGTGTCATGTCCTCGATTGTGACAGATGTGCGTAATCAAGAAGATAGGAAGCCAAAACAGAAATCTCCAGATTTTGTCAGCCCCCTAAGCACCACACTAGCCAAAAGAGCAAGAGAAGTGACAAAGACCTATGGTCCTCCTCATCCTCGTCCAAACAAAGACATAGAACAAGAAAAGAAGGTGTTGTCAATTACTTAATATTTTAAGTTTTTGCATTTTGCATTTCATTTGTAAATTGTCTGTTTGTAATAAATGTAATGATATCTTATTCTCGATTGGTTGATATTTGTACTTAATGTGATCATATCTTATACTTCATGTTGGTGATATTTGTACTTAATGTGCTGTCTTTTGTATTCCAAGTTGGTGATATTTATACTTAATATGTTATTCTTTTGCACTTCATGTTGGCAATATTTGTATTTCATGTGCTGATCTTTTATACTCTATGTTGGGATATTTGTAGTTCATGTGCTGGTCTTTCGTACTTGATAGTTGATCCTTTATACCTAATGTGCTTAAGTTTTGTACCCTATGTAGGCATAGTTTGTACTCTAATAAGGATACTTCAATAGTTGATACTTTGCACTTAATGTACTAGAGTCTTGTACTCCATGTTGGCTATTTTTTGTACTTCAATAGGGAATACTTCAATAGTTGATACTTTGCACTTAATGTGATGGAGTTGTGTACTCCATGTTGGTCATATTTTGTACTTCAACAGGGTATACTTCAATTGTTGATACTTTTTACTTAATGTGCTTGGAATTTGTACTCTATGATGGTATATTTTGTACTTCAATAGGGGATACTTCAATACTTGATTCTTTGAACTTTGTGTGCTTGAGTTCTATACTCCATGTTGGCTATATTTTGTACTTCAACAGGGTATACTTCAATTTTTGATACTTTGCACTTAATGTGCTTGGATTTTGTGCTCCATGTTGGCTATATGTTGTACTTCAATAAGGGGTACTTCAATACTTGATTCTTTGTATTTAATGTACTAGTCTTTTTTACTTTAATTGTTACACTTTGTACCTAATGTGCTGTATTTTGTACTATAGGAGACCAAAGAAATCAGTCTAATCCTTGTAGCAGAAGAACCAGCCAGCCAAAAGATTGAAGCGTCTGATCCCTATAAAGGAAGGACTGATTATAGAGGTCGGGAACTTATTCCAGCAGAAGAGCAAGAAGTCAGCGATAACTTTGTTAGAAGAGATAATTTGGGATAACAAAATTTGCTTGTTATTTTTCTTTTGGATAAATTGGTGTTTGAACTAACAATTAACAATTGTGTAGGGTAACTGCCTGGGAGGGAGCACAACAGTTTCTAGATGGAAGAAACTTTTGTGAGCTCTTATGTGGAGAACTTACCGATGGCATAGTGAACTGCTACATGTCGATATTATGCAGCCCATCTTTTGGTAACAAGTGTCACCACAAGGTGTGGTTTACGTCTTGAATAGTGCATATATGTGGCAGTTTCCTAACTTAATTTAGTTCACATTTCCAATGAGTATAACCATTTGTTTTTATACTTCATAGGCTGACATATTAGACAGACTCAAGGGACACAACTTGAAGGATATGAGCAATAAAGAATTCATGGAGATGATACCTACACTTAACTCCTTCACCCTTAAAGATTTGGAAAAACTCACGTTGAATATTGTAAACCAGTGTTGTTACATAATCCTACCAATTTGTTGGCATGGTCACTGGTTTTTGGTTGTCCTCGACACCTTGACTTATTTTTTCTTGTATATGAATTCAATAATGGCCGCTAGATGATACTGCCATTGTAAGTTTGCTTCCTTTCCCTGTGATTTCTTCATAAAGTAGGGAGTCAACAACTGATCAATATCTTTGTAGGCTTCATTCTATTCTCGGTACATGAGACTTTCATTAGGGTGTTGTATGGATGAATTAATGAGGCCAAAAACAAGTAGACAGTAAAAGGGTACAGTGGATTGCGGCATCTTTGTGTGCCTTTGGGCAGAATGTTTTGCTAGAGACACCTTCGAGTTCTGGAGGTCTGCTGGAAAAATTAGCATGGAAAAATATCGCGCGACAATGGCATACACAATATTAAGTCATGAAAATGCCAGGATTTGAATCACACTTTATATGTAAATACATATGTAAATTGAATCATACTTTGTATATAATATTATTTTGTATGTAAGTATAGTTTTCCATCAAGCATTTCTAATATTTTAAATTGAAATTGGGAAGTGAATTGAGTACAATTTGAGTAAAATGAAGTATAAAAGTGGTAAAAATAAAGTATAACCATTGCATTGATGTAAAATATGCCAAGTTTAAAGGAAATTAAGTTTAAATATTTGAGTACAATTTGAACGAAATGAAGTACAAACCCAAAACAAACAAAGTGTAAAATATGTTTGGCTGAAGTACAATTCAGTTCAATTGAAAATGCAAAGTAAATTTGAGTACAATTTGAAGGAAATAAAGTACAAACCCTGAAATAACGAAATATAAAATGTGTTTTGTTGAAGTACAATTCAGTTCAGTTAAAAATGCTCGGTGAATTTAAGTACAAATCGAAGAAAATAAAGTACAAATCCTGAAATAACGAAGTATAAAATGTGTTTTGCTGAAGTACAATTCAGTTCAATTAAAAATGCTCAGTGAATTTGAGTACAAATTGAAGGAAATGAAGTACAAACTCTGAAATAACAAAGTATAAAATGTGTTTCGCTGAAGTACAATTCAATTTAATTGAAAATACCCAATGAATTTGAGTACAAATCGAAGGAAATGAAGTACAAACCAGGAACAAACGAAGTATAAAATGAGTTTTGCTGAAGTACAATTCAATTCAATTGAAAATACCCAGTGAATTTGAGTATAAATCGAAGGAAATGAAGTACAAACCAGGAACTAATGAAGTATAAAATGAGTTTCGCAGAAGAACAATTTATTTCAATTGAAAATACCCAGTGAATTTGAGTACAAATCAAAGGAAATGAAGTATAAACCCTGAAATAACGAAATATAATATTTATTTCTTGAAAGTTCACTTCGATTCAATTGAATTGATACTGAGAATTTGCATACCATTCAAAGAAAATGAAGTTTATACGAAGAAAAAACAAAGTATAAAATTTGTTTCTTTGAAGTTTACTTCTATTCAATTTAAACGAGGCAAGGAATTTGAGAACCATTCAAAGGAAATAATTTACAAACCCTAAAATAACAAAGTATAAAATTTATTTTTTTGATGTTTACTTCGATTCAATTGAATCGAGGTAAGAAATTCGAGTATCATTCGAAGGAAATGAAGTGCAAACTAAGAAAAAATAAAGTACAAAATGTGTTTATCTGAAGTTCACTTCGATTCAATTGAAGCGAGACAGGAAATTTGAGTATAATTCGATGGAAATGAAGGACAAACCTTAAACTAAAGAGGTATAAAATGTGTTTCGCTGAAGTACACCAAGATTCTAATGACAATTTGAGAACCATTCAAAGGAATTGAAGTACAAATCCCAAACTAACGAAGCAAAAAATTTATTTTTTTGAAGTTTACTTCGATTTAATTGAAACAAGGCAAGGAATTTGAGAACAATTCAAAGAAAATAAAGTACAAATCCTAAAATAACGAAGTATAAAATTTATTTCATTGAAATTCACTTCGATTCAATTGACACGAGGCAAGAAATTTGAGAACCATTCAAAGAAAATGAAGTACAAACCATGAAATAACGAAGTATAAAATTTATTTCTTTGATGTTCACTTTGATTCAATTGAATCAAGGTAGGGAACTTGAGTACCAATCGAGGAAAATGAAGTACAAACTAAGAAAAAATAAAGTAGAAAATGTGTTTTTCTGAAGTTCACTTCGATTTAATTGAAACGAGGTAGGAAATTTGAGTACAATTTGAAGGAAATGATGTACAAATCCTAAACTATTGAGGTATAAAATATGTTTATCTGAAGTTCACTTCTATTCAATCGAATCGAGACAGGGAATTTGAGTACCATTAAAAGGAAATGAAGTATAAACCAAGAGAAAATCAAGTATAAAATTTGTTTATTTGAAGTTCACTTTGATTCAATTGAATCAAGGTAAGGAATTCGAGTACCATTCGAAGAAAATGAAGTACAAACTAAGAAAAAACAAAGTAAAAAATTTGTTTTGCTGAAGTTCACTTCTATTCAATTGAGTGGGTCCCATAAAAGCTCAATTTTCTAATATATATATTTAGGGCTATCAATGGAGCGAATTTTAATCCGAATTCGATTCGAATCCATTCCAATTATTTAGGATCTTTAACTGATAAAAGATTCGATTGATGTGATCCGATTAAAAAAAGTTCAAAATTCGAAATAAATGGAGCGAATATGAATATGGTTCTATCTGATCTATTAATAATCTGAATCCGAATATATTTAATATTATACATATATAGTATTATACATATATATACACATAATCCTATAGTAATGCCAAAGTATATATTTGGATGAAAAAAGTAATAAAGTCTTGTGCAATATATGAAATCATGTGTTTTTCATATAAATTGTTGGATTTCGAGTTTATTTACATCATAATTATATCACTTATTTTTAATTTTTATAACAAAAAATTGTGTGGGAAGAATAATGAGTAAAAATTGAATGCCATAATATAGCAAGAATGCATTACAAATCTCGATTTGATTAAAATGAGTTTCTTTTTTATAGAACTTTAAATTTATAGTTAATTGATTAAGAATCATGTATAACCATGTATTTATAATATCAAATAAGTACTATTATTAGCCATTGAACCTAAAATGTAATGATTTGGCAAATGAATGTGATTGAGTTAAATTCTATTGTTGCTTTGAAGTGATGAATAGACTTGAAAATTTATTTATTAATTTGTTGTGTTTTTTTTAAAGGAAGAATGTTTTGAATTTGAACTCTACTAAATTTTTACGAAAAAATAAATATATGATGATTTTTGAAATATTTGGATTTGAGTTTTTTTGGATATTCGATAGATATCTGACTTTATTTGAATCCAAATATGGTTATACCAACTACAAATTTGATGGATCTTGGATCAAATTTGGATCTAGCATATTACTTTTGAATTCGAACTTGGATTTAGCATGATCCTATCTGAATCTGACCTATTGACAACCCTATATATATTTAGACAGAGGCTGATGAAATAAGAGAGTTTAAGATTCAAACTGAGCTCAACAAAATTGCTTGCTAAGCTTCACCCTTTATTAGTGAATCTTGGGATTTATTTATTTATATTTCCTAAAACAAACTCCAATTGACAAAGGCCATGTTTGATATGGTATTTAGATAATAGGTAAGATTGTAATTGTTGGAGATTGAGTATGATTGTGTTATCCAATTGCGCGTTTGATAGATAGGATCATGAGGAAGATTAACTGCCATTCCAATCTTTTCATTTCCTGCCATTGTGTTTGATAGCAAAGATATACTTTGACCATTTCAAAATTGCCCCTAGTGGGCCCCTCTCACAATAGCTGAAAAACATCACTTTCAAAATCACAATTTGAAGTTTTAGAGCAATAAAAAAGAGAGACAGAAATGAAAAAATACACACCATTTTGAGGGTTAAATTGGGCAAGCCAAAGTCAACAACTACTAACAGTGAGGGTGTTATTATTTAATCACACCCTCAACCATGAGATTACAATTTTGGATAATATATTCTACAATTACAGGCCTTCATTTTTACATCGATCGGCCCATCTTTTCATTAAGCATATAAAACGAAGCCATTAGACACAATTACAGCTCCCAATTGCTACTAATAGACAACATCAAACACCCCCAAAAGTCCAAAACAATTAGAAACAAAAGCAAACGTTCTTCCAAGCCTTTATTGATCAACCCCCACCCCCCAAAAAAAAGAGAGAGAGAGAAAAAAACTACAAAAGATACCCTCCCCAAACACATGTTATAACTATATATATGAAGATAATCTAATCATTACATATATATTGATATGATATTATAATCCAACTTCATATAATCTGCATAGATAATTCGAGTTTATCAGCATCGTACGAGAAATATGTAATTTATTTGGACTATATGATGAATTCTTAAGGTTGATTGCCCTTAGGCCAAGAATTACCTTTCGAAAGAGTTATTATACATTCCTAAATAGTTGATTAGCTTCAGATCAACCTTTCCCCTCAACCTCAGCTTATCCATTAGCATGGGTGACTGCATTAGATGTCCCCCAAGCTTTTTGGCAATCTCTCTCATTAGCATTAATTATAGCCATTATCTTGTCTCCTTTGCACTAAATGTGTTTAGGCAGTCCTTTTCTAGCGGAAAAGCCACTACAACAAAATTCCACTTCATGTGACAAAAATTTTGGCAATAAAAGTAAAATTCAATACAAATGTTAGATATATAATAATGAAATTAATTTTTCATTACAAATAAAATTTTCTTGAGAAACTAAGTAAAAGTCTTGTTACCTTTAACTCAAATTTGTTACCTTAATTTTTTTATGTTCATTACTAAATAATAATTCGTTATGAAAAATATTATTTTGTTACATATAACATTTTTTGTCATATAGGAATATATATTTGTAACAAAATTTGGTACCTTTTGTAACAAAAAAATATTTGTTACAAATAAAAAATATTGTAGCAAAGTTTTTAGTTACTAAACTTTAATTAACTTCCCTCCAAAATTCGTTCGCTCCAAATATCAATTGTACACACATGGTAACAATGATTTTCGTTACTAATTATAAATGGATATTAAATTAAATTTTTACAAATACTTGTGGGTTGGGCTTTTGTTCAAGAAATGGGCTTCACAATAATGTAAAGAATTTGGTAATTGGGTTTAACCAATTTTTTGGTGAATTATTGTTGGACTATGTTTTATTTTAAGGATTGAGCTTGAAGAAATTTGATGTGAATGATCCATTAGTTGAGCCAACTTCTTTAAAACATTGGGCTTATAATTTTTTGGTGAATTATTCATTGAATTAGGAGTTCTCACTTTTGAAATATGTTTTACTAATTTATAAAAAATTAAGTGGTGAATTATGCCTCATTTTAAGAGTTTGTCTTGAACAAATTTGAAGGGATGTAAATGGTGAATTACACTTTCTTTAAGGAACTAAGCTTATTTTTTATTAACTGGACTTCACATTCGTTTAAATCATTGATTACTTTGGGTT
>JACGDI010005673.1:348094-406509 GCA_014898725.1 Jacaranda copaia
CTAATTGGCTTAAATAATATTTTAGTGAATTGGCAAATTGGGCTTCATTCTAATTTGAATAATTCATTAATTGGGCTTTACGAACTTCTTTTTTGTTAATTGGGCTTCAATAATTATCTTTGTACATTAGTGAATTGGGATTCTATATGAATTGAATTTGACATTAATTTAAAGAATTCATTAATTGGGCTTTTGCAACTTTTCTTTTTATTAATGAGTTCATTGATTTTTTTTAGTAAATTAATGTATTTGATAAAGAATTGGGTTTGGCATTAAATTACAGAGTTGACTAATAGGGCATTGGCAACTCTTTTTTTATTAATTGGGCTTCACTAATTTTATAATAAATTAGTCATGTTTTAAGAGTTGAGCTTGACTTTAATTTTAAAAATTGGTTAATTGTGCTTCACTAATTTATTCTTAAAAACTGAGTTTCACAAAATGTTTTAGAAAATTAGTTAGTACGCTTTGCTTTAGAATTGGAATTCACTAATTATAAGTTGGTGAGTAAATTAGTGAATTGAGATTTACATTAATTTAAAAATTGGTTAATTGAGCTTCTCCAGCTAATTAAAAATTGTATTTCACAAAACTTTTTAGTGAGATGATGAATTAAACTTCATTTAAAAATTGAATTACAAATATTTTAATGAATTCGTGATTGAACTTTGAAGAATTTGTCTTTCTTAATTAAAAAATTAGTTAATTTAACCTCACCAATTTCTTTTTAAAATTGAGCTTGACAAATTTTTAAATGAATTGGGCTTCATCTAAATTTATAAAATTCGTCAATTGGACTTTACCAATTGTTTTTTATCTAATGGGTTGGATTAATTTTCAGTAAATTAATGAATTGGGCTTCTTTGTGGGATTCAATTAATCTCTTTCTAAGAATAAAGATTCACCAATGGTAAAAAATTTTGTTGGGTTTGACTTTAATTTAAAAAATTAGCTAATTGTGATTCTCTAATTTATTTTTAAGGATTGAGTTTCACAAAAAGTTTTAGAAAATCATTTATTAGGCTTTGTTTGAGAATTGGAATTCACCAATTATAACATGGAGAGTAAATCGGTGAATTGAAATTTACATTAATATAAAGATTGGTTAATTTAACTTCTCTAATTAATTAAAAATTGTATTTCACCAAATTTTTTAGTGAATTGATGAATTAGACTTTATTTAAGAGTTGAGTTACAAATATTATAATGAAGTCATGATTGAGCTTTGTTTAAAAATTTGTCTTTCTTGATTAAAGAATTAGTTAACTTCACCAACTTTTTTTCTTCCAAAAATTCGGTTTGATAGCTTTTTAAATGATCTGGACTTTATATTAATTTATAAAATTCATTAATTGGACTTTACCAACTCTTTCTTTTTCTTAATGGCCTTGACCAATTTTCTAATGAGTTACAAATTGAGCATTCTTAATGAATTGAGACCATTTGGTTTCATTTCCAATTCCCATTTTCACATTTTTTATTATTTCATAAATAAAACACATTACTTTTTACACATTTTCACACAACAATATTTTTATTTTTATTTTCAAACCAAATTTTCTAATAATTTATATATCTTCTCCCAATAACCTATATATTTTTTCTTTTTATTCTATTGTTTTTATCTCTCTTCATTTACAATCTATTAAAATCAACATAACTATTACATTCCCAGCATTTTCTTCAAATACAAACTCATTTTCAACTCATTTCTACTAACTTTTCAAATTTTAAAAATAATGAAAATGAAAATAAAATCAAATGGGCATTCTTATTGATTTATAGATTTGATTAATTGTACTTCACCATTCATTAATTGGGCTTGACCAATTTTTCAATAAATTAATTCTAAATTACATAATAATATTAAAATTATAAATATATTTAAAATAGTTCAATTAAAAATAAAAATATTTTATTTGTTAATTCAAATATCATAAATAAAAATTATCGATAAAAATTTCAGTTTATCCTCTTAACTATATATGTTTTATTCAATTTTTTTTTCATGTTTTTGTTGACATGGCAAGTTGAATTGCCATGCAAAAAAGAAGGAAGATAAATAAGATCATATGGCGCCACATAGGATCGAGCTACTGACAGATGAGTTTCGGGCTCAATTTGCCTCTAAATTGATAAATTTCTGGAGATACAGTACCAGTTTTGTAGTCCAAAAAGATAAAATCAAAATTTGCTAGTGGGGTATAAGCATAGGACCAATTTTGCAGTTTTGCCTAATTTAGTTTTCCTCCGTCTTTGTATTCCCTCCAAATTTTGGGATAGATTAAAAGCTAACAATTATTTTTGTTATTAGTTCCACATAACAATTTAATTTAATTTCTTCCAAAAATTTGATTCCCTCCAAAATGAATTCCGTTAATTTTTTTGAATTTCCCCAATTTTAGCTCCTCCTTTCATTTTTTTGTATAAATAATTTACATCAAACTTAATTTCTTTTATATGAGATTGTAAAATGAATTAACATAATTAATTAATAAAAAAATAAAAGCATAGAATCACTTTATTTGCTCAAATTTTATTCTAAAATCACGTTAGTCCCCAATATTCAAAAGTTTATTTTTTAGTCATAAACGTTAATATATTATTTCATTTTAATCCTCAAGATCACTTTCCGATAGTATTTGACAGGAAAATTGTCCAATTTTAACTTTTTCAAGGGCATTTTTGTCAATTTAAGGTTTTATATTCCACTTCAAGCCTTAGTTCAATTTTTTCTATTTTTTTAAGAAAAATTTGCCTTTTTTACCCTCTATGAAAATGGATAAGGGCCAAAAAACCCTAAAGGAAAAAAAGGGCAAAAAACCTTCTCATGTTTTGATAATTATGAACACTACTTCCTGCTCTTGATTTGCTTTATTTTAATTCTAATTTTAATATATGAAGACTATAGTACCCTTAATTATTTCATATATCTTCGATTTAATTAATTTATTTTTTAAGTATATTTTTGTATATCTTCTTTTGTCCCCTTTAGATTTAAAAACTAATTTTTAGTTTTTGTATTTTTATTTCTGTAATTTATTCTATTTTTTATTTTTGTATATATATATATTATATACATATATTTATCAATATATAATATAAACAAATATTTAGTTTATGTATCTAAAATTCCTTTAAAATTTTTTTGTGGATTCTAGAAATAGAACTTAGGTTTTGGGTGTAAAATTGAAGACCTAGTGCCCATTAGGGGTGTAAGTGAAATTAGTCTATTTGCGAATGGTTTGAGCTCGATTCGATGAAAGCTCGTATTCGGCTCGATTTTTGCAAGCCCGAGTCGAGTCGAGTAGAGCCAAGCTCGAGCTCGTCAGTTGAATGAGTCAAGTCAAATCAAGTTCAATAATATTTGATTCAAAAAACTCGCGAACCTAATCGAGCTTTTTTATTATATATACATACACATATTTATAATTATAATCTAAGCCAATATAATAAATCTATAAAGATAAAATAATAATAATAATAATAATAATAATTCAGTTTTTATTTTTAGAAAAATATAGAACAAAATTATTTAAAAAATTTATAATTATAGATTTTATTTTTAATCTAAATAAGCTTTAGTTAATTCAAATCTATACGAACTTGAGTTCGACCTTTTTTGCTTCTCTATAATGAGTTTTATTAAGTTAAACTCTATAAGATTTATTGAGCATTTATCTATTTCAATGAATCGAGCTTAAACTTGACTTTTTAAGATCGATCACGCTCGACTCAAGTTTACGTTCGCAAATCAATAAACAAGTCAAATTTAAACCTATTAAATTTGAGCTTGCCTCGATTCGTTTACACCCCTACTCCTACTGAGCATCTATTGAACAGTATTACAATTGAAATATACCCCAAGGGCTTTAGCACATTTCACGTTAACATCCCATATTTTTTTCCTGCTTACTCACACCATTCGCCAGTCACTCGCTCACCATTCACTGTTCATCGATCGTTGCTGCTGCTTAGTCACTCATCGCCCACCGGTCATTGGACAGCTCAGTTGGTAGCTCATACACCGTTACTTGCTCACCACCACCATCACTCGCTCATTCACTGTTCTAAATCACCTTCAAGTGATTTCGATATAATGGTCGAAAATGGGTTTTGTTTTATCTATAATTTTTCTTGAGATGGGCTGGAGTTGGTTTCTTCACTTTTTTTTTTTTTTTTTCATTTTGGGGGAGAAAGGGTCTTGTGGATTTTTGTTTTTTGGGTTTCGGACATTGACTTTGCTTTACGGAGCTCTTTTTTTGTTACCTGTGTATGTGAGTTGCTGAGTTGACAGGGCAGAAAAGGAAGCCTTTTCGGCAGGCATAGCAGAAAGTTGTAAGCTTTGGGATTCAGAAAATGTTGATTTGGTGCCTCAGAGTTGACCTAGATTTGAATCTTTACTAAAGTAACTTTCTTGAAATTTAAGTTGTCTGTTTTATGTTAACTCTTGAACTTTGATTGAACTTGTGTGCTTTCTCTCCTATATTGGAGCACATGGAAATGCAATGAGTTTGTGTCGGTTACTTTTGGTCCTATATTGTAGCTATATTATAGTAGAAACTTGTGTGCTTTCTTTCATATATTGTAGCTATTGATTGTCGTAATGTTTGGGTCCATTACCGCGGCAACCAACTGACTTGTTCTGACATCTATAAAATCAATGGGACGCAGGGTTATTCTGTTATAATTTTCACTTGTGTAACACCCAACCACAACAAGGGACTCTGAGACATCCTGGATAAAATTGCATATTTCCCCATCTAATCAAATATTGATTGCACAAAAAGTCACTTCACACATTGAATGTTTCAGTCATTCAAGTTGTACAGGAAGCACTTGTCACCTTTGGATCCCATTCTGCCCAAGAAAGGTGTCCAATGTCAATTAAAATCATGGCTGTGCACTATTTCTCTGCTTAGACAATCCAGATTGCCAAAGATGAAATCCCATACACGAAGCCAGTTGTCGTGTGAAGTTGTAAGTATTTTGCTACCACTTTTTGGAGAAAAATAGGCCAAGTCAACAACATGTTTGTGTGAAAGATCATATATATAGATGATGCAGCTTCTAGCTGCCGCATGTTTCATATACGGGCCTGAGGTAAATATAGATAATGTTAAGAAGTTCAAGTGTGGGTCAAATAATCAAATACTTTTTAATTCAAACATTTTCTCAACATCAGTAATTGTAGTTTATCAACACTCAGGGACGAGGGATAGTTCATTATTTTGATCATTACATCTTAGAGAATGAATAAAACAAAGTATTGCTCCGTTGGTCATTCAGATAGAATTATCCACATTCTGCTTAATTCTGTTTAATTGCTTTAACTGTTCGGTTTTAATCTTGCTGCCGTGATGTTGTTGGGATGTTTGGATGTGCTTTCTGGTCTCATTTATGCAAGGGCTTGTTAGCAAGGAAATTTTGTTTTGTTTTGGGTGATGTGCAGTAGACCCTTTGCACTTAGCAGATTCTGGGCACGTTGGTAAAGTGGAATCACTCCAACCTGAACATTTAGCAACTTTTGCACCTCCAGCTAGCTTGACGAGTTGGCAAGAGAGCTATTTCTGAATAGTAAAAAAGATAATTTGAACCTACCATTTTGACAGTTTAAAATCTCATTTTTATCTATCATCACATTGTTCATCTTGTTTTGTTTTTTGAACTTAAAAGTTTTAATCTTATCTGGCCATAAGAGCCTTGTCCTTTGGAAGCAGCCTCATCTCCAAATTTTCCTTTGAGATGATACAAACTTACAATGGGGCAAAAGAAAAAAACTGAATGGTTTTACTTAATGATGAATTCAAGGAGTGGCCATGGCAAGTAGTTTGCACGGTGAGCCTGCTTCAAAGTTCATGCCAGAAAGTTGAACTTCAAAAGAGTACTATATGTTTTTTCTTTGAAATAACTTAGTTCCCAGTAAATATAAGAACATTTTAAAGATGCCAAATGGTTCAGCTGAAAATTGGAGTAGCTATGTTGCTATCAATTTATATTCCACCTATAATGCATTGTCATTGAAGAATTTAACCAAGTGATAAATTGTCTAGGATTCTTTGTTACACGCTTTTAGTATGTTGAATTTCCAATGCAAACTGTTCTAATGTGGAAATTCAAAGAGAAAAAGAAAATGCTGATCCCCTCCCTCAGTAGCCATAACATTTCAAGCTCTGTTTATTTCTGTACAAAAATATGGCTATTGGAGACAAGAATGACTATATAGAAGATAAAAGATATCTTCAAATTCAAAACATTGCATTGACTAGCAATAGTTTGGAGTAAAAATTTGTATTATGCTGGAATACAAGACCCCAATATAAATAGAGACTAATGTACCTTAAGTGTCGGAAAACTGCATCCCAGCCACTAGAAAATGTGTTAACAAGGAATAATAGCCGACCGGAACTAAAGTTTAGTTAACTGGGAAACACGACAGAAGTAGCCATGAGATCTAAAACTCCACAATTCAAGTAGAAACCTAGTAACTCTGAGATGTTAAATGCCAAAAATGCATGTAATAAAGGTCACCAGAATGCTTCAACCTCTTTTACAAAGTGTGGTGCAGCATCTTATGAAGGGACTTACATCAAGGATTTCTCATTACTCAGCTCTTAAATTAATGCAGTCCATCAAGTTGTTAAGCACTATTATTATGATGAAAATGATATTGGAATTACTATCCTTTAGCATGTTTGTTTATTATCGAACATTACATCAATTCTCTCAAAAATGAATTAGCAAATTTTAGATAATATAATTTTAACAAAAGCTAAAAATCTATATTTATTATCTTGATAATATAATTTTAATAGTTTTAAATTACATACTCAATAATTAAAATAATAAAAATATGTAAATAATCAATTATATTTGGTTAAATTTATTTAATTATTAAAAATAAAATAAACAAAAATTTTGATTAAATAAAAATGAAATCTAAAATAACTCAAAAATTAAAATAATAAATATATCCAAATAATTTAATTGGATTCATTTATTAATTAAGAAATAAATAAATAAAATTAAAAACTAAATATCTTAATCTATTATCTTATATAATATAATTTTTGAATAATTTTAAATTACATATTAAATAAATAAAATAATAAACATGTGTAAACAATCAATTACATTTGGTTAAATTTATTTATTAATTGAACATAAAATAAACAAAAATTTTGATTAAATAAAAACAAAATCTAAAATAACTCAAGAATTAATATAATAAATATGTCCAAATAATTTAATCATATTTAAATTTAATTGGATTCATTTATTAATTAAGAAATAAATAAATAAAATTAAAAGCTAAATATCTTAATCTATTATCTTAGATAATATAATTTGAATAATTTTAAATTACATATTAAATAAATAAAATAATAGACATATGTAAACAATCAATTAAAATTGGTTAAATTTATTTATTAATTGAACATAAAATAAACAAAAATTTGATTAAATAAAAATAAAATCTAAAATAACTCAAAAATTAATGTAATAAATATGTCCAAATAATTTAATCATATTTAAGTTTAATTGGATCATTTAGTAATTAAGAAATAAATAAATAAAATTTCTTAGATAATATAATTTTAATAATTTTAAATTACGTACTAAATAAATAAAATAATAAATATATATATATAATTAATTAATTTTTGTTAAATTTATTTATTAATTGAATATAAAATAGTGGCCTTACCAATCGATTGCTTCAACTAGTTAATGGCCTTACCAAGCTCTAAAATAAGTTCATTCCCTCAAATTTACCTATATACACCATCAACTTATCTACATCATTGCCTTCAAGTTTATGTTTGACTCCATATTATTTACTTACACAATTCCATATTACTACCTTATTTAGCAGAGGAAAAGTGGCCATTGTTGATTTCATTGCTTAGTGAAGTTGACATAATTTGGTAATTTTGCCTCCAAGGTATATAGGGTTTGTCTTATGCTATTATAATTGTGTTTTGTAATCTTAATTATGTGAAGAATGTTTGATTCATGTATGGATGGAATGGTTATGATGTTAACCTACTGTTTAAAAAATCAAATCTTATTAGCTGGTTGGACTGATCAAACTATCAACAAGTTGGCGAATCGGTTCGATTTTTTAAAAAAATTAAAAAAATAGAAAAAAACGCCATATTTTGTACGAATCGCCTAGACTAGTCAGTCGAACTGGTAAAATGTTCACGGTTCAATTAGCTCAACTATTTTTTTCATTTAATTTTTAACGAAATTAATTTAATTTTTTTTGTCTAAGTACAAAGTTTGAAGGATAAGGTATACTTCACAAGTTATCTAAAAGTTTTAAAAAAAAAAGTCTTAGTTTAGAGTTTAGAATTAACTTACACACTCTCAACTTTAAACTTTAGATATGATATATTTACATTGTTGTGATCATTTATAATATGAATTGTGAAATTTGAATTGCAATGTTAGAAAATATTATTTAAGCTCTTTATATTTTATATTTTGGCATTTTATTAATTTTTAAGTAATATATATAATATAAATATATATATATATATTTCATAACTATGATGTCGTAGTTCAATTGCGGCTCAATTATAGTCTAACCAATGGTTGAATCAGTGAATTGTGAACTAGTAAGTTTTCTAGTTCAATAAACGATATGATTTTTCGAATATTGTGTTAACCTTGTTTAGCATGCAAAATTTGTTAATTAATACTTGTATAAGTGATGCCAATTGTGCATGATATTGAGCTCAAAATTTCAACTTCATTTTATATTACTTTTATCCAATTATTTACCTTCATAAGTTTTGAATCTATATTAACTCCAATAATATACTATACTTGTTATTACTTTGATGTGTAAAGTGATTCTTATTCATACTTTATATGTGCACTTGTTCATAAGATAAATCATACTTGTTATCTTCTATATATTATTGTATTATTTTGTGTCTCTTTTCTTATCTCATTTATATTATTTTTAGGAATGTATATGCATGAACTAACCATATATTTCTTTGTTTTGTTTTGCATTCAAGATGCTGCCTAAAGGAGTTGTACTACATTGTCTAGTAACAAGGAATGCTCCACCAATCATCCAAGAAAACAATCAAGCAAGTAAGAGTAAGTTAATGAAAAATAGGCAACAAAATCCTCCACCCACAAAAGCTACTAATCCTTCAACTTTACGCACATCTCTCCATTTCAAAAATGGTATAGTTTCATCTCTTCCTTTCACCACAAACATTGCTACATCTCATCCACCAAGGAACTCCACAAACACAATAAGAGAATTATTTCCTCTTACCATAGGGACATGTATTGCATTAAGTGAGCCTTCATCTATACATACAACTATGAATGAAGCCATAACTGAATCACCAATACAGAGTCAATCTTTAGTTTCATAAGTAATACATGGGTGACTTCTCCACAAGCTATTAGGAGTAAGGCTGCACTGTCAAACCTATAGATAAGAACTCCACGTGCCAGTTACACCAAGCTTCCACATACTATGAGTGCTTCTTCTAAGACCTGTAGTCATCTCTTCAATCATCTCTACAACCATCTCTTCATTGTGATTTGCTTTCAACATCAAGGGATGCAACATCACATCCTCAAACGGGACAAGTAAATGAGCATTCGAAAATTCTTCCTCCTTTGCTAGCTACTGACTCAACTGAAGCTGCAATTCCTACACTTGCCATAGGTTACATTTTACATCAAATCAACTATTTTGAATCTGTATAAGTTTCACTTTATGTGACTTTATCTTGCTACACATTTGCATAAAACCTTAGATTCCACAAAAAGAAGGGGTCATGGTGTAAGCATAGGTAAGGTAATAAAGAGAGAAATTATGATTAATCTAAGTAGTAATACCAATTTATAATTTATGCTCAAACTCCTATATGTTAATGCTAATTTTCTAGCAATTATGATATGATCAGGGCGGGAAGATACTAGATATTAAGTTTCTTGAGGGTTTAAATAGGCTGCTCAAATATGGTAACCATTTGGCTAATAGGAATGGAATAATTATTAGGCATAGCCTGTAGCTTGATTGGAAAATTTCATGGAAAAAGGTTCCTAAAATTGATAAATTGCCTATCTATGCTAGATTAGATGTAAGTTTAATTATTTCTTAAGTTAAGTTTACATTTTCACTTTGTTAAATGCATGACGACATAATTACATGGACAGTTGATTTGATTTTTAGTTTTATGTTTCCATCTTAGTAATGATTTTCTATTAAAGGATGGCGCTCAAATCCTATAGTGATTTTATATATAGATGAAATGTTGCTTATAGTTGTAAGCATTACAAAGGAAGATTGAGTGACATCTACAGAAAGATGGTTCATTGTGGTGAAAATTCAAGGAGTAAAGCACCATTTGATTAGATCCCTCTCGAAAAGTGGCTGGGCTTATGTGATGTATTTGAAGATCTTAAATTTCAAATCATATTTTGATTAGAAAAGTGAATGTTTGCATTGTAAATGTTAATGGTTTTTTGGAGTAAAATGTGCGGCTATCTTGATGTTTTAATTGTCATTTCTTATGTTCTAACATACTAAATTTCATGGGTTGTTTTTTCATATTCAGTTGCATTTCATAATACTTATACTTAACTTGCAAATTCCAAGCATGAGTGGTTAGGAACTCTGAGTTTAAATGGCATAGAACAAGTGAATTAGGATATATGTAGATGGTGAATAAGGGCCCTATTGAATTTGAGTACTTGAACATTTTGATTCTTCTAATTTATGTATATTTTTCATCATTTCTTTTAGTAGCATTTCTATCTGGCTAGGTTTTATGTGAGACAACATAACTTAATTTTAAGACAAAAGTTTTCTTTTTTCTACAACTAGTTGCCTAAAAGAACTTAAAGCTCAATAATGATATTTTCTTCGTGATAAGTAGAGATATCCCTTTTGTCTCAAATTTTGTATATTTTTCACCATTTCTTTAAGTAGCATTGCTATATTTTCAATGTTGGTTGCATAGGAGAATGCCTTCTAGCTTCATGTGAGACTACATAACTTAGTTTTAAGACAAAAGTCAACTTATTTTATAACCTATTGCCTAAAAGAAGATGAATAATGATCTTTTCTACATGTTAAGTAAAGTTATCCCTATAGGTGTCAAATGGGCTGGCCGACCTGGCCTGGCTCATTTAACATGGCGATTCATGGTGGTCTTGGGTTGAGCCAGGTCGGCTTGCGAGCCATTCATGGTTCGGACCGTGATATGTTGAAAATTGAAAAATTTAGCTCATCTCAGAACCAATCCACCATATAGATAAGCTGGGCTAGGTGGTTCAGCTCGCAGGTTGGCCTACAAGGTTTTGTTTGTTTTTTTTTTTTTTACATTTAAAAATAAATTTAAAATTTTCAAATTTTTATATTTATGCAATTATTAATATTTTTTAACACTTATATTTTTTTAAAAGACTTAATAATTTATACTTATGTGATTTTTAATATTTTACAATACTTAATTTTTTATAGACATTTAGAAAATTAAACTTATACTAATTTTTTTTATCAATTATATTTTTTCAAAAACACATCCAAATAAGGTGGTGAGGGGTTTTGAATGGACCCCTCTACCCGTCATTAATTTAGAAAAAATAATTACATAGAGGTGGATTTGACCAAACCTCTAAATGAAAGTACATAATAATAACAAAAATAAATAAAAAACTTTGTAATAACTAAATATCTAAATATGTTCAATGATAAATCGGTCATTCACTCAAGTGATCTAAATCTCTCTCGAATTGAAATATGGTGGTGGATGCGGTTTCAAGCCCTACTTCATCATCTTCTTCAAATTGAGGCAATATGGTCTTCACTTTCCTCAAAATTTTGTTTATGTACTCTTGGTATAGCAAATCCTTCTAAAGAATATAAAACTTGACTGAATCGGGTTTTAACCGTGATCGTGTATCGATCAATGTGCACTTGCTCGCACTAAAGGCACTCTCGGATGCCACCATTGACATTTGAAGTGCAAGTACATCTCGAGAAATGCATGAAAGAATTGGATACACTTTAGCCTTATTCTTCCACCACTCTTAACACATCAAATCCTTCATAGTCTTCTTCACATGCATTTTGTAAATATAGCGATATCTCCGCACTACTTTTGGGTCTTGAGCTTGATGGTCTTTCATTTATCAAAGTACCTAAAGATGCAAACATTCCTTTTTTGCTAGTAGATGGCCATTGCATACCTACAAGCATTTGTCCTATCCCATAATTTTGAATATAAACATTATACAAAATTTTCAAAATATCTAAAATTCTTGTGTTTTTCTTCTTCATAGTTAAAATCCTTATGAAATATACAATTATTATATTTTTTCATTAATACAAAATGCATATCTAACTTTAATCTAGGATCTAAACACGAGAAATAATTGCTGTGTAGGGTATTTTTCATAATACTTAAGAATTTTTTTTTCCATTGCACAAATTACTTCATTTAATTGTTCATCATATCTATGATTATGAAATAATTAAGCAATTTTATGTGGTGTATATAATAGCATGTTAAATGTTGGATAAAAATGACCAGACACAATTTTGGTTTTATTATTAATTGTTTGAAGAAGTGGAGCAAGAACTTCCATAATATCCTAATCCGCATCATGCAAAACTGGTTCACCATAATCATCAAACATTTCTTTATTAAAAAATTCACTAATTATATGATGATGAGGCACTGCCTCACTAAGCATCCTATATGTAGAGTTCCACCTATGTTGAGTATCTAAGTAAGGAATTACAAATCTTGTCCTACGGTCTTGACAAAATCTTTTATATTCTAGTGTTCTAACTGATGAAACCATAATATGTGTTAAAGCACTTCTAATTTTACCTACTGAATGATCAATTTTTTCTAAACCATCTTTACAATATAAATGAATAATATGACAAAAACATCTACCATGGAAAAAAATACCATTTTCTAAAGAGTCTATTAATTTAACTAATTTCCTTACAACATATGTATTATTAGATGCATTATCAAAAGATATAGACATAATTTTATCCATTAATTTCAAACCCCTTAGGTAATCTCTAATTGCTTCATAAATATGAATACCCATATGGGGATGATCAAGTTGTTGAAATTCAATTACTCTTTTTTGTATGCACCAATTGTCATTAATCCAATGAGCCGTATCACATAAATAATGCAAATTGCCTCTACCTAAGCACATATCAAATGTAAAAGAAACTCTACATTTCAAATTATCAAAAATTTCAGTTAAATTTAAAATTTTCACTAAATATTGTTTATACCCATCATCATAGCAAGTGTTACGTGAAATGGGTTTATAAGCTGGTTGTGAATACATTTGATTATGTTTAGTTACTAATTCATTTTTGGCATAAGTAAAAGGTATCTCATTTTGTACAACTAATCTAGATAAGCCTATTCTCGTATTTTCTTGACTATATCTCCAACTTTGTAGCTTGCCCAATTCATTTCATTAAAGTTGTGATTGACCCTCCACCCCCACACCCTCATCATTCCAACCCGGATGATGAGCGTCTAAATGTCTTTTAATTATACTTGTTCTACCTCCTTTTTTATGTTTATAAACTGCAAGACAAATTTTGCAATACATTGAACCGGGTGGGCCAATAGCTATACATTTCCATACATCACTAGTTACTCTTCTTTTTTTGTTCCCATGTGTATCATTGTGTGTGTCAATATCATCGGGTGCTTGTATTTCATCATCATCTAGGGGGTTTTCTTCATCAATTCTATCGGTAGTGAGATGATATTGTTCTTGTGATTCGATATATGCAAAGATACAGGTGTTTAAGCAATAAAATTATATTCATCCATAATTAAATTCATTCCACATGATGTCAGGCCGTAGAACTAGAAGAAGAGAGAGGGGTAGTAGTAGGTCTGAGGGGTGAGTTTATAAATTGATGACTAGTACTACGTCTAGCGGGTTGAGTGGAGGGATAAATTGAGGGGTCATTTAAAGAAGAATGTTGGTCTATCCTTGGAGGGGCTATAGAGCGACTACTATTTTTTTTTATTTTTAGAAATACTAGAAAGATTAAAAAATTTCTTCATTTTTATAATAAACTAAATATGAACAATTAACAAATAAAAATCACAAAGATTAACACACAAATTAAGTTGTAAAAAAAAGGATAGATGTTACTGTAAAAGACACAATAACAATTAATAAGTCACAATTTGATACACAACCATTCATGGCTTCACGAAGTAGCAAATTGATAGACCTCTATTCAAAGCTCCACCAACAAATATGTACCAAATAAATTTAATAATATGTATGAAATAAATAAAAGATATAATTTATTTATAAATTATTAAATTAGAGAGAAATTGAGAAATTATAGAATAAGAAATAAAATTTTAAAATACTTGAAACTTGAGAGATTTGAGAGAAATTGAGAGATTTGATAAGAAATATTTTTATTAAAAATGACCACTATTTATAGTGGTTATTTGTTATTTTAGAAAAAAAGAAAAGTAGCCGTTACATATTGTAACGACTGCTTTCTCTTTTTTTTTCTTTTTGAATTTTATATTATAATTTATAATTTTTATATGTTTATTAATTATATTTCTTATATTAATTCTTAATTTATAATTGTTATAAATTTATAATTTAAAAATTATAAATTCCTAATTATTGATTTATATATTTATAAACTAATAAATTATAAATTATACATTCTTAATTATAAATTATAAATTTATAATTTTTCAAAATTAATAATTTGTAATTTATAAATTAAAAATTACAAATTACAAATTTATAATTTTATAAATTTTTAAAAATTAGAATTTATAATTTAAATTAAAAATATATTTTGGGCTAGCCCGCAAGCCAGTTTGTTTAGCCCATGAGTTGGGCCAGCCCACGGTCTGCGGGCCAAGCCAATTTCGGGTTGTAAAATTTCAGCTCTACACGGGTGTTTAAGTGAGCCAGTCCAGCCCAATCCAACCCATATTAAAAAATTAAACAAGTCGAGTTGGGCCCATTTTTTTTGTTGGCTAGGCTGGGTCGACCGGTTTTGACACCTCTAGTTATCCCTCTTGTCTACATTGCTATCACCCCAAGCTGTTTGATATACATCTTCATTATTTAAAATTCTTACAATTCTTTAACATTATTGCAGCAAACACAGGAGTGATCCAAGATCAATTTAGAAAATAAAGCAAAAATGCCTTACTCTCATACTTTGGGGGAAAATCATTCATAGCACAATTAATTGAAATTGTAAGACATGAATGAGTTTGGAATGTACATTTTGCTTATTACTACACTACAACAATCTTCTACACTAAATCTGTCTTTCTAATTACAAGGAAAACCAAAGTGATGTGGATAATTTTGGACAAACTCATATGAAGAAAGGCACAATAGAATACATGAATGAGGTAGTTGCCCACAAGCATGTGAGTTTGAATTTTATATTATATATTCCTTCTATTCCTTAATGCATGTATTTGTAGTTTCAAAGGGAATTAATAAATTCAACTTTTATGCACGTGATAGAATGAAATGAAAAGGCAGAGGGAAGAAGTAATTCACGATGGGTAGGATCAAATTATTGAAAGAAAAAACATGGAAGACTCACTTGGCACTTGTATTGGCTACGAGAGAGACATGGGACTTGGAGTTTTACCTTCTAAAGGTAGAAAAAATACAAGATATGAGACCATACATCTTCAAGCAATTGAGGAGAAGTTGGCCAACACAGAAAATGAATTTAAATATGTAATGGAGCTCATCAAAGGTCAACAAGAGATGATGCAAAGCTAGTAAGAACAGATTCAAAGCCAGTAAGAGTAGATTTATACATATACTAAGCAATGCTAGAAGCAAGGTAAAGAAATAACACAGTTGAAAGACAGCCACAATGAGTTGAAAAGACTCATATTGGAATTGCAAGATAAACTGCATTAAAGGACAAACACTTAAGGGAAGTAAGGTAAAACCTAGAGACCAATATTATCACATTCATTTTTGCTTACTACCCATACATACAAAATGAGCGTTTAAGATTTAATAAATTCAAAATTGCTTGGGGATATTTAGAAGTTCAATGCATTAGGAACAATTTTTGGAATATTCTAATTTTAAAAAAATAATGACTAACTTGTTTCCATTGTAGTAGTATTTTTTCTACTGCTTCTACTTTATTGGTATTTTGCTACTTTGTTTACAATATGCATTACAATTGCTTGTTGGGATCTTTGATGGGGTTTGACAAGGTAAACATTTATTGATATTTAATGAAATATTGGTTGATTTTGCTATATTATGGTTTGAAATTGCTTCAATTAAATTAGTTGTACATAAGTTATTCTAGCTTCTCATTTATTTAAATGTGGCTTGGTTTTATATGCTTAATACTCTACATAGTGTTTGCTTTTTTTTCTTCTTCCATTTTGATATTATTTGTGCATTTTTATGAAACCATCATATTCATTGTAGGATTTTTGTAAGTATTTTGATTTAGTATGCTTTCTTTAAGATATTAGGATTTTCTTTCTTCTCTTAATATTTTCTTTTGTTAATTATAGATTTTTGGAAGCGAACTCTAGATTTCATGCTGTGCACAATGCAAACTGTCTTGGTGGATATGCTTTCAAGTTATGGGACATGAAACTTGCTTTCTTTTACTAAATTAATTGTCATTTTGCTACTTTAGATATAAACTTCTTTGCAAAACTAATACATTTAACATGTCATATTGCTTTCTTCAAACTCTCTTGATTGGGAAACAATTACTTATTTTGCTACTAAAAATTTAGGATGATGTATGATTTTATGTTGGATGTTTTTGAATTTGGAAATCTTGGATGATGTACTTTGGGAATGCATTGAGTCGTCTGGTTGGATTTTTTTGAATTTCAGAATATAAGATGATGTTTAATTTGGGAGTAGATTGTCATTTTATGATGGTTGTTTTTTAATTAGAGAATTAATGTATACAAGATGGTGTTTTAATAGCTCATTTTTAATGGTGGAATATGTTTTTGGGATGAATGTTAGAAAGGATGGTGTTTTGGCAGCATAGTGTTAATGTTGATGATGCTTTAGAGGTGCAAGTTGTATATAATGGTGGTTCTTATTCTACTCTATAGTTGTAGCACTAAATATCTGATTTATATATTGTAGCAAATATAGGTTATATTATTGTAACCAAAATAACTTTTAAGTAATAATAACTTGGTCATTTTAATTATTTGTAACAAAATATTTATTTGGTAAAATTTATAGGCAACAACACATTTTGTCACCTAAATTTATTTATAACACAGCCTGCTTTTTTTTGGTATTGGTAACTATATTTATTTGTCATTTTAACTATTTGTCACAAAATTTTGGTTCTATTAGTTTAAAGGTAACAATACATGTTGTTACGAATATTTTCTAAACAAAGAAGCATTCTTTATTTTGGAAACAAAATTATTAGTCAAATTTATCCGTTGGTAACGGAATAATTAGTCTGTAATTAATTTGTTATTTTAGTTATTGTAACAATTTTGCTATTGGTAATGAAATTTAATCAAATATAGAACTGTAATTAAATTAAGTTTTGGTAACAAAAATATATTACATAACGAAATTACTTTTTTTGGTAACAACATAAGTTTGTTACAATTACTTAATCTATTGTGACTAGAACACGTCTATTACCATTACACTACTTTTTGTAACAACATATTTTATTACAATTTTCTTTTTTGATATCAAAATAAATTTTGTTACTAAAAGACTTGGTAATGAAAGCCAAATTTTTGTTACCACTTACTATTGGTGATAGGCTTTAGCTCACAAAGTTTTGTTAACAAAAGTTTAGTTACCATTTAATATAGTAACGAATTTTAAATATATGGTAATGAAAATTTTAGTTACTATTTATGTAATTTGTTGTAGTGAGGGTACTTTTCCACTATTTTAGATGGTGATATCCCACTTGGAGCTAAAAGTCCTACTTTAACATTATGATCCAATAGGTGATATTTATTCTGGTGGGGTTTCTTAGCAATTTTAACCCTGGAAAGAACTCTATAAATACCCCAAGTTGCAACCTATCTAAAGTACACACTCCATGCACTTAATCTCACAATTACTTTATGACCTTAGTATCTCCATAACATTTATTTTGACTTAAGTATCAGAGGTTCATAGTTGGGAGTCATCTTAGCAAGCAAAATGTGAATCCTATGTTTGTAGGTTCAATCTTAACACTTAATTGCCACCACCTCACCCTTCAACTTGAGTATTTCTTGCTAGAGCTCCTTGACCTCTCGTTAGGTAGTATTTTCTATAATAGTTTGAAATTAGATGGTAGAGGTCAGTGAACCCCGAGCTTAGCTATTAGTTTTTCTGCTTGGGACTAGAGAGAGTTCGTTTCTGCCGCCCTTTGAAAAAGGGCATGAATGAATTAATTGCCAAGGTTGTCAAAGTGATGTATCAATTTGCACCTATCTTGCATCACCACTTGAATCAACAATGAAGGGCATAAGCTGTTTGGATGCATTACTAAAAAAACAACTAGCTTAGTAGGTTGAAAAAAGATACTTAGAGTTGATAAGAATCACAAAAAACTAAGGGCTTACAAGAATGTGGTACTAAGCAAAAGTTTGAATAACCTTCAACCTAGAGAGATTTATAAACTGATAAATCTCTCTATGAAATAAATGCGAGTTGAAAGTCTCTCAATTCACTAGCCTTGACGATCCCTTATGGAGCATGCTATCATCATTTTTGACAATGAAGAAGCAAAGGTCGAGGAAGGAAGGATGTCCACTTGATCTAATGGGCTTACAGCCACATAGTGGTCTGCTAGTTAAGTGAATGTCTTGAGATTAGGAGACTCAAACAATATCTCATTTATGTCAGGGGTAGTAAAACACGTAATAGTAGATTTTTGGGTGTAGGGATAGGTGCTTTCATATCTGCAAGGGTTTTTCCCTTTAATTTTGAAGGCTCTTTAGTTGGTGAGGAGGAGGGGCCAAAAAAAAAAAAATGGTAGTGGAGTAGGAGAGATGCTCCTTGGTGGTATTGAAATGATTAGGGAGTTGGCTATCAGCCCATGGATCTCGTTAAAGCTTTAGCCAGTTTCTTATCTCGATTAGACTCCAAAAAGTTGCTCTGCAAAAAAAAAAAGAAAAAGGGCAACAAGTTACCTAAGAGAAATAAGAAAGATATGTAGCATAACATACCCATCTCTTTGTCAAAAGATCAAAGGATAAGAACAAACAATAGCAGTAGATGAAGGTGCACCTAGTCACAATGAAGAACAAAAATTAGAAAGACATTCTTATAGTTTCTTAAGGATCAAAAGAGAAAAGGGTTGATTGGTTTAATATGGGCTTTGTAAAGATGAACTCTCTACAGGACACTTGCTTACCTTGTGAAAGCTTCAAAGCCTTTAAAATTGCTCTGGAAATTTGAATATTGCAAGAGGAAAATAGGAGCTTACCTATTTATACAAATAAAATAGGCGAGAGTTTAGGCATATTCCAAAAGTAATTGCCTTAATACATCCCCTTTGGGCCACACATTTGAAGTGGGAGGCTTATGATATAGCATCATAATTTGACTTCATATAATCTTCAAAGACAATTTGACCCCACTAACATAGCATGAAAGATAAGCAATCTATTTGAACTATTATGATGAACTTTTAATACCAACTATTCAGGTCGAGTTACCTCTCAAAAGAGTTATGATGCACTCCTGAGGAGTTGATAGCCTTTAAATTGACCTTTACCCTTGGGCTCGACTTTGGCCTATCCACTTGACATAAGCAGTCACAATAAATATCCTCTAGGTTTTTTGGTAGTCTAGCTATCTCCTCCACATTAATTATAATTGCCAACCTATCTTCTTAGCATTAAATGCACCTAAGTAACCTTTCCCAAAAAAAATGTGTCCTTTTAGGCATTGATGTCTCACTTGGTTGTCCACTTGGAGCTAAAAGGCCTATTTTAATCCTATGATCCAATAGGTGACATTCATTTGGTAGGAGTTCTACAATAATTTGAACCCCAGGAAGAATAATAATTTGAACCTTAGAAAGAACTCTATAAATACCCTAATTTACCACTTGTATAAGGTACGCACTTTGTACACTTAATCTCATGGATTTGTTGTGACTTTAGTATCTCCATGATGCTTATTTTGATCTAAGCATTGGAGGCTTTAACCAGAGACCACCTTGACAAGCCTAACGTGCTCTCCATGGTTGTAGGTTTGACCTTGCTCATCTGCATGAGTTTCGTCCTCAAGCTACTTTGGAGATTCATCTTGATCTGCCTCATGTCCCTCTAAAACCTCTATATATAGTAACATTCTTACTAAACATTGCATTATATATATGTATATTAGTCATTACAACTATACATATTACACACAATTAATATAAAAAAAATCAACTTTAACTCCACCAAGCTAATAAAAATCTAATTGATGTGACATTTATAGTAAAAGTTACTTTTTCTGAAATAGTTCTAAACATGCTATTTCTTTCCAAAATATCCTCGAAGGACTACCAAAACAAAACTAAACAAACATTAGATTTTTCAAATTTACTACCAAAATGCATTATTTTGAAATATTTTTCCCTATTTCTACATGCTTAGAATCACCTTGCAGCAAGAACCGAGCCATTAGTAATCAGTCTGATGTTACTTTTTCAAGTTTGTACTTTGTGGGATGAAGCAATTTTGCTACCATGTTCCCAAAAAATCAAAAACTTAGTTATGTAGTTTTCCATTTGGTGTAACTTTTCTCATTTTTCAAGAAAAACATTTCATATGATATGCACATGATTGACTTTTTGACTAAACAATTACTTGATTATGCATACTACTAGGCAATTGTTCTTGTTTGCAATGTTGATCTTTTTGATCTAATTTGTATTCTAATATAATTCAAGAAAAAGACTATTTTTTGAAGATAATAATTCAAAGTGTTTATTCTACATATACTTAAAAAGTCAACTAATGGTATGAACTATTTATTTTCTACTATCATTCCTAAAGACACCCCAGCCACCCTTTGATTATAACTGGTCCATGGCTGGGGTAGAATATGGTTCGTTTAGTCCAGTTATTCTTCTTGGGAAATATTAGTTGAAGCAATCTTGTGCTAACACATATAGGAAGAAGAGAGGGAATATTGTAACTTTATGACCATGCTTCCAGAAAGATTAAATTTGGTTACATTGTAGAACTATTTTCTTGTAATTGGTTCTAATACTAATTTTTTGAAGAAAACTATTAAATCTCTTATTCTTCATTATGTATCAGGTGGAGTTGTTGTCGTCTTTTTTTTCTTCTTTCTTTTTCCAGTGGTTCGATACTAGATAAATGAACAGCACAAAAAGTAAATATTATGAAATAAAAAAGTATCCACGTTGTCCATTATTTGTTGGGGTTTTCTACCACCATCCTAACTTATTATTTTTATCTATAGTCATGCAACTATTTTGTTACCATTGATTTACAAATGAGTAAATATCAATTTTAAGATGAATTTGTTTTAAAAATAAATATAATTTTAATTAAACTATTTGATATTCATGTTGTTTTATTTTAAATTCCTAACTTGTCCTTTGTTCAATATTTTATTATCTCAAAAGGACCATTGTTCTAACAAAAATTTTGAATTTATTTAATTTTTGACTTGATAAAATTGAATTATCTCCTAATTTTCCCTTTTTTCCTAACCTCACTCATCTCGATCTCTCCTTCTTTTCGTTGCCCACCTTCCCCCACCGTTGCAACTCACCACCCCCTTTCCCTTTTCCCCCCAAAACAATACCCCTCCCCCAAGCGATCGCCGGCTAGCGGCTATTGGTGCCATTCTTGGCCATTTGCTGGCTAGCGGCTAGACCAGGAGATCGCTAGCATGGGTTGAGGTGGGGGAAGGGGGGCGGGGTTAGGGGGGATGTGTGTATATATGTATTATATTTGTATACACTTGTACATTTAATAATATATATTATATGTATATCTACTTACATCTATATGTGTATGCATATACATAAATAAATAAATAAATTTTCAAAATTTATCCATTTTTATTCTGTTTTTATTTCTTTTTACTTTTATTTTGCAAAATGAAAGTTCAAAAACAAATGAAGACATAGTTTTATTATTACTAAATTTAATCACAAAATTTATTAATAAATTATGTGATTTAATTATGTTTTTAGATAATGTTTAGTTAGAATATGTGATATATATTATCTAAATTTTGGAATTATTATAATTTTGGGATTGATTAATAGGATGGGTACAAAAAATATAAAAAAAATATTAGTACAAAATATAGGAGATGTTAAACAAAATTAAATTTAAACCAATTAGAAAGAATATTTAAGGTATTTGATTTTTTTCTTTTTTCCTTTTTCTTTTGTGTTATGAAAACAGTAGAAATTTCATTAAAACTTAAATCAAGAACAAGAGCATCCTTGATTACATCATTCCTACCCATCTCATTAAGGAAAATTCTAAGAGCACATTTAGCAAGATAGTGTACACAAGAATTAGCATTTCGTCTAACATGTAGTAATAAAACCGAAGAAGCCTTCCCTAGCAAAGTTTTTGCATCTGGCACAAGAGGACCAATAGCTGCAAAATCCTCCTTTTCCTCACTGAGTGCTCTTATAACATTTAGACAATCATCTTCAATACAAACCTTCGGTGATGAGTTCCTGTGGCAAAGTTCGCAAGCAAGTTTTGCTGCCACACATTCAGCAGTTTCTGGGATAAAATAGTTTGTCCAGAAGAATGGAGTCCCACGCCACACATTGACCCCAGCAATCTCTTGCAACAATACCAACTCCCACTGATTTTACTTACTTAAAAACTGCCGCATCGAAATTAATCTTAACAAAACCTTCTGCTGGAGCTTCCCACACAACAACTAATCTCTCTCAAATTGTTGAGGACATAGCTGAATTTGAATTTCTAAAGTTATCTAAGAAAACACGAGCAAGCTTGACTATATCCAAAGGCATCCATGATCCTCCCCTAAATTTCTCATTATTTCTTCTGTACCACAAGCTCCAACAACATACTAAGAAGAATTCAAAATCCTCTCAACCCAAATTTCCATATACGTTTGGAACCATTCAAACATTGATCCAATAGAACAACTAATAGAAGCAAAAGTAAGTTAGATAGAGCCCAAACTTGTATGACAATGTAGCATACAATGAAAGACATCTTCCTCTACTTCCTCGTAGATCTCACAAAGTGGAGATTCCATCAACTTCTTTGCAAACAGGTTTCTGATTGTAGGAAGGAAATTTTGAATTGTTCTCCAAACAAAATAAGAAAAGATCCGTGGATAAAGGATCCCCTTGCCTCAAACCCCTCTCCAAATAGATAAAACTAAACTGATTACCATTCATCATTATTGAATATGAAATAGTTTCTACACAGGACATTATCAACTTTACCATATTGTTTGCAAAACCCAATTTTAGCATTATCTTTTGAAGGAACCTCCATTCCACCTTATCATATGCTTTGCTCATGTCCAGTTTAAGTGACATACATCTAACTTTGCTAGCTGTTTTCCCCTTCAGATAGTGGTTTACCTCAAAAGCTACCAGGACATTGCCAGAAATGAGGCTAGATAGGACAAAGCTACCGAGTGTCTGCAGCAATTACATCTATGAAAGGTTTCAATCTATCAGTCAGAGTCTTCAAGGTTATCTTATAGATGACATTCCCAAGACTAATAGGTCTGAAATGAGTTATAAACTCTAAATTTGCTATCTTTGGAATCAACATGATGTGAGTATAATTAAGCTTAGAATCAAAAATCCCTTCATTCAGAAAATTGAGAACTAATCAGATGACATCTGAACCCACAATATGCTAATATTTCTAATAGAATAAAACTGGAATCCCATTCGGACTTAGAGATTTAAGAGGACTCATTTGGGCTATAGATAACTTCACTTCCTATGCAGTAAAAGGTTTTAATAACCTATTATTCATAACATTATCAACTTTAGGTTCCACATAGTTAAGAACATAATCAATAACATCATTGGAAGGATGAAGGGATTGAAACAATCCCCTAAAATAATTGGTAATCAACTTCTCAAGTTCTACTCTGTTCCCACTCCATTGGCCATATGCATTTCTTAACCCAAAGATGTAATTATTTTTGAATATAGAGACAGCTTTTGAGTGAAAGAACCTCGTGTTACGGTCACCTTCTTCCATTTGGTGAATTTTAGCCTTTTGTCTCTATATAATAGCTTCCTGGTCTAAGAGATTCTCCAATTCAGTTTTTAACTACTCCAATTGTTGTTTGGTTTGATCTAAAATCAAATTACTTGACAAAGTTTCAATTTCCACTCGCAGTTTCTCAATTCACCTTTTGACTAATTTCGGGTGCTCATTTTCCACTTTGAAAGCCCTAAACGACACAGTTTAATTGCATCACAAAAATCAATACTTCTATCTTCACACCTCAATAAGTTCCATAATTGACCGATAATTTGTTCACCATCCTGCCTCTTGACCAACCATGCTTCAAATCAAATTTACGTTTCCACGGTCTATGTAGATTTGGGCTCGAACATCAAAAGCCAAAAGAATTGGAATATAATCAGAATTCCCAGCCCGAAGATGTTTAACTTTGTTGTGCCGGAACTTTGTTAACCAAGATGATGAAGCACATGCTCTATCTAATCTTTCCCTTACTGTGCAAGGTTCTTGGCACCTATTCCACCAAGAGAACGGGAATCTAGAGAAACCAAGATCGTCAAGATCCACTTCCATAAGGGTGTCCCTGAAAAAAGTAGCCCACCTGTATGAAATACCAGTTCTTCCCTTCTATGATGGGCTTAACACTTCATTAAAATCGCCTATATAGACTCGAGGCAGCTCACTATGATTTTTCAAATTTTTTAACAAATTCCACATTTATGACCTTTTGAAAGCCTCCAGTTCTCCATATAGTCTAGTAAAATAGAACTCCTCAATATCTTTTGGCCCAGAAACAATAACAACCCTATGCGATTTTGAAAAAGTACTAAGACACACCTCCAAATTTTTCTGCCATAATAGTGCCAACTCGCCTAAGCATCCACAAGGGTCCACATTGACTCCTGCCATATTCCAGTAACTCTTAATCTTATCAATTATACAAGAATGAACTTTGGTTTCCTGCAGAAACACCAAATGGGGATTATGATGATGAATGAGTTCGCCAAGTTCTCGAACTGTCCGGGGATTCCCCAATCCCCGGTAGGTCCAACTTAATCCGATCATAGCGATCGGCAGGACTGCATTGCATTCTTTGCCGTTGATGTATTTGTACCTTCAGAATTCCTGTGAGTCATAAATAGAGTTTTTTTTGGTGGGGCGACTTTCCTCAACATCTTCAGAGTTGATACTAAACCCATTTGAATTTCTTCGAATTGAAACCCATCTTCTGTCTACCACACATTATTTCGATCAACTTCGTTTTCCACATCTTTTCCCCACATTTGATTCCAGCTTTTCCCCCAATGGGACCTCAACCAAATTTCTTACTTTTGAGTCAGACAGGACAAAATAGATTTTCCATTGATGGAGAATTGATCAACTTGTGTTGGGGATTTTGACTTGTAGTCAAGATTGCCTGAAAATTTGTTAAATCCTTTAGAGGGCTACATAAACTAAGCCCAATATCTGATGGGTCATGGACTGATGTTGAGCCCATAAGGAGGTCAAGAGTAGGGCTGTCAATGAAGAAGATTTTAATTTATATTCAATTTGAATTTGATTCGATTATTTAGAATTTTTAATCAATAAAAGTTTCGACAGATATAAACCGATTGAAAAAATTCAAAATTTAAAATAAATGGAGTGAATATGAATATAACTCGATTTGAATCCAAATATATCTAGTATTATACATATTTATACACATAGTTTTATATTAATGCAAAAGTAGATATTTGGATAAAGGAAGTCATGTGTTCTTTATATAAATTATTAGATTTTTGAGCTTATTTACATCATAATTATATCACTTATTTTTTTTTTATTTTTATAACAAAAAATGATTTGGGAATACTAATGAGTAGAAGCTGAATGCCATGATATGGTAAGAATGCAACGCAAATCTCGATTTGATCAAAATGAGTTTCTTTCTTTTTTTAAAACTTTGAGTCTATAGTTAATTGATTAAGAATTATGCATAACTATGTATTTATAATGTCAAATAAGTACTATTATCAGTAATGGAATCTAAAATATAATGATCTAGTAAATAAATGCGATGGAATTAAATTCTATTGTTGCTTTTAAATGATCAATATACTTGAAAATTTATTCATTAATCTATTGTGTATTTTTTTTAAGGATGATTGTTTGAATTTAGATTCTACTAAATTTTGAGAAAAATAATAAATATATGATAATTTTTAAAGTATTTAGATTTGAATTGTTTTGGATATCCGATGGATATCCAACTTTTATTTGGATTCGGATATAGTTATACCAATTACAAATTCGACGGATCTTGGATTGAATTTAGATCTAGTATATTATTTTTGGATTTAGACTTGGATCCAGCATGATTCAATGCGAATTCAACCCATTGATAGCCCTAGTCAAAAGGAAGATGGATTAAATTCTCTCCAGGCTTAGTTAGTAGATCAAAACTTCCTTTAGCAACAAATTGGGCCGGCCGAACAACTAAGCCCTTAGAAGACTTTTCAATTAAAATTCCTTTATCTCTTTCCAATTGGTTCTGGACACATGTGGAATTTAATTGGAGATCACTTATATTATTTCCTAGGATAGGATTACCGCATCCATCGCCTAAAATCTGTTGTTTCCTTGATTTGTCAAAATTCCCAATATCACTTCCCCTCGAATTGCAGATGATCCACTTATTGTTTTTTGGAAATGATTTACTCTATCAAATGTCAAATTTTGATTTTGTAAAGGTTTGAAAAGATCCATACTAGAACTCATCTTGAAAAAATCTTAACCAAGGGCCATATTGAAGATTCTTTTGTGAATTGAAATTCTTCGCATACTGGGATTCACAATCTTTAAGCACATGACCTAATAATCCACAACATTAACAAAACTTGGGTAGGCATTCATACTTTAAAGTCACCGTAATAGTATCAAATTACCTCCTGAGATTTTCATGAACCAAAGAAGAGGCTTCAAGATGCTTATCCGAACCTGGATTTTGACACACTCACCTTTACTTCGTTGAATATGATCTAGATCCACTTTGTTTGAATTGATGAAGCATGCAAAAGAGGATAATTCCATGGTTAGAAAATATCAAGAGAGAACAGCAAAATATAATTTGCTCTGCAAACCTGAAAGGAAGAAAAAAAATCTGGAATGCATGAATTACACATGCAACCATACAACTATTTATAGACCCCTACACTAGTTAATTAATCTGCCAAACAGAATAGCTAACACCTACGCTGGCTAACTAACTGAATAGCTAACTGTTCAACTGACAAACAAATTTAATGCCACACATGTGATGCACGTGAGTTGGAGAGCATTATTCTCTGTAGAAATAAATTTAATGAAACACGTGCATGTAACACACGTAGAGTTGGAGAGTAGCATTCTCTACACCGCCTCCTCAAGTTGGGAGTTGGTGAAAATTCACTAAACCCAACTTGGGCATCAGGTGCTCAAAATATAAAGATCCTAGTGACTTCATAAAGGCATCAGTGAGTTGCTCTTTATTAGGAACATAGTGTGTTGCAATGAAACCTTGTTTCAACTAGTTATGTATAATGTGATAGTTAATTTCCAGGTGTTTGGTGCGCTCATGAAACATTGGATTGGTTGCAATATGGAGCATTGCATTATTATCCCAACCTAACGGGATTGGAAACTTCATAGGAACACCAAAATCTGTAAGAACATAAGATAACCATTATAACTTACACACAGTAGACGCCATGCTACGATATTTAGCCTTAGCGGAGGATTGTAATATTGTGGTCTATTTCTTCATTCTCCATGAGAAGAGTGTGGTCTCTAGGAAGATGCAAAACCCAGTTAAGAACTACCTAGAATCGTAACACGTTACTCAGTCAATGTCACAGTAGGCTTTAAGCTGAAGATCACCATGGGCCTCTAAATAGATGATGTTTGAGATAACGAAGGACATGCAATGCAGCATTCTAATGCAAATGCCTAGGTGCATTAACGAACTGGCCATGTTTTTGTACGGTGTATGTGATATCGAGATACATCATTTTTAAATATAGAAGCTTTCCCACAAGTATTCTGTGCCTATTAGGTTCTAGAAAAACATTTTTATCCTCAGAATTACGATCATGTCCTTGTGGTAAGGGTGTTTTAGCTGGCTTAGCTTCAAGAAGTATACTTTCTCCCCAAATATCCAACATATATTTCCATTGGTTCAAGCATATTCCTTAAGTAGTTTTGGCAATTTCAACTCCTAAAAAATACTTGGTAAGGCCCAAGTCTTTAATGGTAAGCTTGCTATCCAGATAGGTTTTAACAGCTTTAATATCATTATCAGCGATCAAGATATTGTCTATATAAACCACCAATGCAGTAAAATTGTTTCCTTTCTTCTTGGTAAATAGATGGTAGTCATGTTCAAACTACTTGAACCTATATGAACTCAACTGTATGCTCAACTCAAAATTCCATTCCTTGGATGCCTGTTTAAGTCTATACAAGGACTCGATCAATTTGCATACTTGCCTAGACTTGCCTTTATCATAGCCCTTAGGTGGTGTCAGGTATACTTCTTCATAGAGGTGCCCATGTAGGTATGCGCTATTAATGTCAAATTGGTGGATGGACCAATTCCTTGCATTTGCTAAATCCATGAAGACTCTCACAGTAACCAATTTGGCAACTGGAGAAAAGGAATCGAAGTAGTTGACCTCTACCATTTTAGCGTATCCTTTAGCTACCAAACGTGCTTTATATATTTCCACTAAACCATCCGAGTTGTATTTCATCTTGTAGGTGCATTTCAAACCTATGGCTTTCTTTCTTAGTGGTAGCTCAATCATCTCCCAGGTATGGATCTTGTCAAGGGCATTCAATTCCTCTTTCATAGCTCTTATCCATCTTGGATAAGCACATGCCTATTTGTAAGATCTAGGTTCACAGTTAATAGACATGGGAGTTAAAAAATCAATGCACTAGTAATTGTCTAAAATGTAATAAAGAGGTTCAGGATGAAGTCACCTGTAGGGGCTTTGCTATCTAACTTAATGCCAGTAGTAGGTAAAGTGTTGTGGGTAGCACTCGATACATTATCTGTCAACCAAGTGGGCTTATGTATAACTTGATCACTTTATCTAACAACCACGTGATCATGCGATGATATGGTAGGTATGGCTTTAATACGATGATGATCGGAATTGGCATGAGACTTATTAGAAAGTTCATTATCAATGTCTCATTTTCTGTGAGTATGTTTTTTTCTAGGCATGAAACTGGTAGAGGGGTGAAATCTTTTTCAAAGTTAGGCTGGTAGGGAAATTTTTCCTCATAAAACAAAACATCTCTGGAGACCATAAGTTTGTGGGAAGTAAGGTCATAGACTTTATATGCTTTTTGGCTAGTGTTATACCCAAGGAAAATGCATTTCATTGCTCTTAGTTCCAACTTATCCTTCTGAGGGAGAATATTAGTAATGTAGCAAAGACACATGAAGTATTTCAGAGTATCATATGAGGGTATTTTGTTATAGAGAACTTCATAAGGAGCCTTCCAATTCAAATAGGAAGTTTGTTTATAATGTGAGTGGCTATTAGGATTGACTCTCCCTAAAATTGGGTTGGTAAATTTGCCTGAAATAATAAAGCTTTAGCTATTTATAAGATATCTCTATGCTTCCTCTTAATAGCACCATTCTATTGAGGGGTATAGGGATAGCTCTTCTGGTGGATGATTCTTTTTTCATCGAATAAAAGTTGGCTAGTCGGTTAATGAATTTTAGGCCATCGTCTGATCATATGGTTTTCACCTTCATATTGAATTGAGTTTCTACCATGTTGAGCTATTGTTTCAACAATTGAGGTGTTTGAGTCTTGTGGGCAAAAAGATTGGTCCATGTGGATTTACTAAAATTATCTGTGAGAGTGAGGAAATAGTGAGCTCCCATGAGAGAGGTCTTATTGTATGGTCCTTAAAGATCAATATGAACAAGTTGGAAGAGTGAGGTGGATCTGGACTAGTTGTTGAAAAAGCTCAATCTACGATGTTTTGCCATTCTACAGACATCATAGGGTTGAGGTATGCTGTTCGACCTTTTATGGAAGAAGTTCAAATGAGATAACAAATCATATGAAATATGACCAAGCCTTTTATGCCAAAGAGAAATAAACTGAGTAACACTTTTATTTCCATGATCAACATTAGAGCAATTATTACATGATGAACTAGAACTGGTAGAGTTACAATGAGGGTTAGAAATTGGTGACTTGTTATATTTCACTAATGTAGTAGAATTAAGGTTGTTTTTGTCTAGTATGCATAACCTACCAACAACTCTCCTTACAGCCAGCACTTGTTAGTCTGCAGGTCTTGCAGCATATAGTGGTTTGAGAAAAAAATGAATTTAATCAATGATTTTTCAAACAACTTGTTCACAAAAAGTAGGTTGTAATGAAACTTTGGGATGTGTAGGGTTTCAGTTAGGGCAATTTTATTTGTATGCTGAACATCTCTTATAGTTTTAACTATCTTAATGAAGCTATTTGGAAGAAAAACTAATGTCATGGATTTCACTAGCTTAGGGCTTTGTAAAAGCTTCTCATCACAACACATGTGACTAGTAGCATCCGTATCTATTACCTATGCTCTTGGTTCCAGTAGAAAAAAATATCTGAAAGCAAAATGAAATGAGTCCACACTTGCAAAGTCATGTATATGAGCTATATTCACCATGCTTCCCTCAACAGACCCTTTTTCTTTCCTAATTCTGTGAACTTCCAATTAAATTAGATCTTGTATTTTGTCATTTAACTCCATTGGTATGGAAGTTACTAACTCAATGTCTTTTCACAGCCTCTACCACATTAGCTACCTATTTGCTGTTAGATTTATTTCTGGTCTCTTTCAACCCTTTGTATCAATCAGGAATCCTATGTAACTTAAAGCACATCTCTCTTGTATGGCCATTGCGGTTGCAGTGACTGCAATGCAAACTGGACTTCTTAACTCTTCTTTGCCCCTGTTTTGTCTTCCTATGGTTTTATGCTTCACTATCATGCTTCCTTATGTAAGAGTTGTTCACTATCATTGCTATGTTATCCACACTATCTGTGAAAATATGTTGCACTTTCTTGTGTCTTTCAACTCTCTGGATCATGGAATATGCTTTAGTAACAATAAATAATGACTCCATAACAAAGATCTAATTGCTCACATGATTATATGCCTTATTCAACCCCATGAGAAACTAAATTAGTTTGCCAAATGCATCATAATAGTTTATTTGTGTAGCTACTCCGCAACTGCATTGTGGAATAGGTAATAGGCATTGCACTTCATCCCAAAGTTTTTTAAGTCTCATATATTATTATACCACTGACTGATTCCTTGCATAATAGAGTTTATCTCTCTTTGTAGTTTGTATAATAGTGGACCATTGCATTCATCGAACCTTCTCTCTAACTCATCCCACAACTCTTTCACCATAATAGTATAAAGAAAGGCATCCATAATTTCCTTAGATATTGAGTTTAGAATCTAGGATTTGACCATTTCATCAGCTCGAATCCACTACTCCAACTAATAGGATATTTTCTCCAGCATGTTGCATTTCCCATTAATAAACCCTAACTTCAATTTTACTCTTAAAGCTATCTTAATTGATTGACTCCACACCAAGTAGTTGTTTCTAGTTAATTGATTTATGACCAAAACCATACCAAGGTGGTCAGATGATTAGAGATGCAGAGGATCTCCATTACCGCCTACAACTTTTCCCTCATACAGGTTCCAAACACCTCTAGCCCTTTCTATTTTCTCCCTTCAACTTGGGATGCCAATAGTTAGATCAGAACCTAATTAACCTGCTCCAATACCATGTTTGAATTGATGAAGCATGAAGAACAGGATAATTCCATTGCTAAAAAATATCAAGAAAGAATAGCAACATACAACTTGCTCTGCAAATTTGAAAGGAAGAAAAAAATTTCGAATGCATGCATTACACATACAACCCCACAACTATGTATAGACCCCTACACTGGCTAATTAATCTGCCTAACACCTATGTTGGCTAACTAATAGAGTAGCTAGCCATTCAACTGATCGATAAATTTAATGCAACACATGTGACGAACATGAGTTGGAGAGCATCATTCTCTATAAAAACAAATTTAATGAAACACATGATTGCAACACACGTAGTGTTGGAGAGCAGCATTCTCTACGCACTTCAAACATTTTTCCAATATGTTCTCCAATCATCCTAGCAATCCCCTTAGTCATTTTCTAGATTGGTAGACCTCTAATTTGAATTGAAAAGTTACAGAAATCCAACTATACCATTTTTGGATTTTGAGATTTCTCCAATACATCGAATAAAACCAAATTTTTGTCAAAATTCCAAGGAAAACCCTAATAGCTTTTTCCTTGTCTTTGTCATTGTTGAATTTGAACAATATTCTAAACTGACCAATTTGTTTGATATTTACTCCTTTTCCCGAATTTGGAATACTGATGAAAGTATGACAAAACGCTTCCAAGTTATATGGTTTCATTGTCAATATTCTACCCACCAGGGTCAAGTCTGGGTTGAAAACTTCCTTATTCCATTCATTTTCTGAAACCACTAAGGTTTCCTTCTCGCAATCAGTCAGAAGGAGACTTCTTGTAAGATTTAGTAGTTCAACATCCATGAGAATCACAATCCGATAGAGTTGATGTTGATGAGAAAGAAATAATTTGTGATAAAATTGAGAGAAAACCACCCACTAACAGAAAAGAAAACCTCTCAAGCAAAAAGACAAAAAACTCTCAAGGAGAGATACCCAGTGTTTTTAAGGTATTTGATTTAAAAAAAGGGTAATTGTTTAAATTTTAATTTGTTTTATTTATCAAAACAAATATACACTTGACGTAATGCAAAGTGGTTACCTTACCTAATAATAAATAGAACAAATTAAATTGGACTACAAAAAAATCCCTAGTTAGTTAAATACATAATGGAGAAATGAGAGGTACAAGCACATTTTGATTTTTTCCCCTTCTTTTAGGCAACAACAAAAACGTTGACCAAATATTGTGGAGACAGATGATATAAGTTAAATACAATTGTAAAAAAATTATTTAGCGACAAAAAAAAGACTTATTTTTGAGTTATTTTAGCATAAATTGTGCTTACAATCACTTGTAGATTATATATACAGAAATTATTTCTATTGTACAATTGCATTATCCAATTTATAGTTGTGACATGGAATACATACTAATATTTACAGTAGTTAAAATTTTCATTAATTCTTACTATGTGTATCTTTTAATTGCATGACATTGATTGAAGACCTCTAAATAATTTTAATTAAAATTTCAATAAAATTTGTCAAAATTAAATGGAATAGAACTAATTTCTAAAAAAATTGTCAAAAATAATTTTAATAGTTAGATTATAAATTAAATTGAAGAAGAGTCGATGGATTTTCTATCTTATTTTTTTAACAGTACGGTAAGCAACTTGAAAGGAAGTTGTCATGTATTAGATTAAATAGATTTTATTTGAAATTGTGGTATCACCCTTACAAAACATCAACAATAGAGTCAACAACCATAATGCTCATGTGATTTCATTTTGTCACTATTTTTAGAGTGAGAATTTTTGCATGCCCTTTTTTCTCTCATGTCTTTCCTCTTTTGGGTTTCTCACCCTTCTTCTTTTTTCCCCTTGGTAGTTCTATCTTCTTCACTTGGTCTTGCCCTGCTACCCCTTGATCTTTGCTGCCTCCCTCAATTGTTGGTCGGAACACACCCTCTATGCTATTTGCTCTTTCCTATTCCCTAACTCTTTATTTTTCCCCTCTGCCTCCCACTTGCTCTCCCTCTTTTTGCTCTCTTGTCCACCCTGCAAAATGTCATCCTCCTCACTCTCGCCTGACTACTCTTGATTCTACTTTCCCCCCTTGAACCCTCCCTTCATCTAGCTCCCTGCCTCTCTTTCCCTGTCCCTCTTTAGCAATCATTCGCTCTTCTTTTTGCGACGTTGTCTACTGCGGCATTATCGAACCTTTTTCTTCTTCATTTCTTTTCCATCTTCCTTCTTCAATCCTTCAGACCCAAGGTTGGAAATATCTCCTTCTCCAATGGGAAAGCTGCAATCTCTTTCTTTGCTTTAGAAATTGATAGATTCACTAAATCTTTTCAATGTGCCCTCATCATTAAATTTTCATTCGGGCTTCCTAAGTTCCAATCTATTAAAAAAAATTGGAGACTTTAAAGTTGATGGGTGGATTCTCCGTCATATTTCTCAACCCAAAACATCTTTTGTTGGTGCTAAGTAATGCAAAGGATTATTTCTCAATCAGATTGAGCAAAGAAATAGATTGTCGATGGGATCCCAATACAGACACTTAAGTACTCCCTAGACTTGGACCTCCACCATAAGCCTTCAGTGACCCTAGTTTGGATAAGGATCCCTAAATTACCTCCATATTTATTCAACTATGAGGCACTCCACATGAACTACAATTGGAAACCCAATCAAGGTTAATGAATTGACTCAAAAAAAGGAATAGAATCAACTTTGCTCATATTTACGTTGAGGTGGACTAAGCAAAAACCTTTGTTGGAAGAATTTGATCTAATCCAAGATTTTTCCTCCTCTACCATTAAATTGATCTATAAAAACTTATTGAAGTATTACTCTTAATGTCGTCAATTGGGCCATGATGTGGAGGCTTGTTACATAAGTGGTAATGCACCAAGACCAGCTAGAAGAAGAATGTTTCGGAGGCCTGAAAAGTCTGATAATGATCAAAAAGGAAAATAATCTATGCCTATAGAACATGGAGACGTTGCAAGACTTAGTGGTGTCTCACAATCAGAAAAATAGAGAATTCTTTCATTGTCTAATCCAATTGAGGTTAGTAACCCCTTTAATGCTTTTGGAGATTGTGGAGTTAGTGATTCAGTAGCTGAATTATTTGGCAAGGATGTTCCTTGCAATTCTCCTGTTGTTATGGAAGTTAGTAATAATACTAGCTTGAATGGGGCAAAAAATATTGTGCAGTTTTATAACCTTTTTTGTAATGAGTTTGTTGACATGGTAGTGAATCTTATTTCTCTTGATACTCAAAATGGTCATGCTAGTATTCCTATACATCTATTTCTGATGTTATTGATTCTCAGAAATCTGATCTTCTGTTGGTTAGCAAAGAATTTAATAGTGTTAGAAATATCCCCAAGTTATGGAAAAATTCTGAATATATTGATGTGGAGATTATATTGTTGGAAACTTTCTTTGAGAATAGCAGTGAAAATTCTGAAGAGAACCCCTCAGTTATTGAGCATAATAAATCTGATAGTTTATTGGAGGAGCACTTGGAGCTCTGCCCTGTTGAAATTTTGAACAACTAACTAGCTTTGAAGGAAACTGGGTTGTTGATCGAGCACCCTATTTCTCTGAACCTGCTATGCCTCCTATAGATTCTGTCTTGGTTGAAATCCTAGTTATTGACCCTAATTTTGCTTATCTTATTTCTACCTAGCCCCATGCTGTGTAGAATCTTTCTCCTAACTTGACCACACCTTGCATAATCTCTAGCCAATCCACCAAAACTTCCACTAACATAAAATCCCTAGCCAATGTCATAACCCCAAAACTTCATACCAATTATACTATCTCTCATGGCTAGAATCCAGATTATGATCATCCTCAAAACATTCTTGCTTTACCTCATTTTCAACCTTCTGTACACCTCCCTAAACCTTGTATAAACCACCACACTGATACCTTTAAGGATGCCCAAAACCAACATAAAATCACTCAATCCAAATCTTAGGATAGATCCAAATCCTAAGGTAGCTCTCCCCAAGCAAACATTAGAGGCATAGATAACAATTTCTCTCAGCGTTTTATGCATGATGTGGTTCAGGAACACAGAATAAACCTTCTTATCTTAATTGATCCTAAAATAAAATTGGATGATAACTTCATGCCAAGAAGATTGGGATTAGATAGAGGTTTAGCCAATGTCAATAACAAAATCTGGTGTATAAATGATGACTCCCTTGAGGTTGAGGTTCTTTTAGAAATGAAATAGCTACTTTATGTTCAGGTGTCTTCTAGAGTTCGGGCTTGTGTTATTGTTTGTTCTTTTGTGTATGCTAAATGCTAAAAACTTGCTCGACAATCTCTCTGGGATGATTTACATAGGGCCTCCAACTCTAATCTTCCTTGGCTTATTAGCAGGGACTTTAATATCATTATAAATGCTAAAGAGAAGAAATGAGGGGCTCCTCCAGATGAAGCGGCTGTGGAGAATTTTTGTGACATGATTATGGACTATGATCTTGAAGATGCGGGTTTTGAGGGCTCTCCATACACATGGATTGATCATTCAATTTAACAAAGACTTGATAGAATTTTGTACTCAACTACTTGGATCGAGGTTTTTAGCATCATTAGAGTACAATATATTCCAAAAGCTTGTTCTGATCATCATAGGCTTCTTACATCTTTCTTTGAGGATAATATTTCTCATTCTTCTAGCTTTAGATTCCAACACATATGGACTAAACACCATAGTCTTAGAGATATTGTCAAAAATAGTTGGGAACAACCTTTAAGGAAATAGGGTATGCTCAAGCTTTTTCTTAAATTGGTGAGGCTCAAAGGAGAATTGAAACTTTGGAACAAAAATATTTTTGGTAATGTTTTCGCCAGAGCTAAGATAGCTAAAGAGGGGGCTTCTCAAGATGAGGTGAAGTATGATAATGATCCATCTCTTGATAGCTTGCTTCAGTTGAAAAAGGCTAATACTTTGCTTGCTCAAGCTTTACCTATGGAGGAGGATTTTTGGCACCAAAGGGCATCTTATAAATGGCTTAAAGAAGGAGAACGCAACATAACCTTTTTCCAAAGTGTGGCTAAGAAAAAGCAAATCAAAGGCAGAATTTTTGAGATAAATGATCATGATCAGAATTCGGCAACTAATTTTTTCCAGCACCTCTTGACAAAAATTGAGATAGATTTAGATGAAATTGATTTAGACAGCATTCCTTGATTATTAGCAAATTCTAATGCCATTTTCCTTATGCAAATTCCATCTCATGAGGAGATTCAAGAGGTAATTTTGGGATTGATTGTGATAGTACTGTTGGTCTAGATGGTTACAGTTCTAGATTCTTTCAAGCCTTTTGGGACATTGTTCAATAAGATGTAATTGATGCTATCCTTGATTTCTTCCATGGGACTCCTTTACCTCGTGGTTTTTCAACTACTACAATCACCCTTATCCCTAAAATAGATTCCCCCTCTTCTTGGAAACATTTCAGACCCATTAACCTCTACAACATAACCACCAAAATCCTCTAAAAAATTTTGAATTCTAGACTTTCATCCACCTTTCCTCGTATCATCTTTCCTAACCAAAGTAGTTTTGTTAAAGGCTGGCTCATTTATGACTACATTTTGTTGGCCCAATAAATGGTCCATCACCTTGGTAAGAGTAAGGAAAATGTGATAATTAAGCTTGATATGGAAAAAGCTTACAATAGAGTGGATTGGAGAGTCCTGAGGCCATTCTTATAAAATTTGGCTTCCCCAGTATTTGGATTAAACTCATCATGAATCTGATCAATAATTATTGGTTTTCTGTCCTGGTTAATAGTGCCAACTCCGAGTTCTTCAAATCTTCCAGAGGCTTGGGATGAGGGGTTCCGATCTCCACTAGCTTGTTCATCATATTTGCCAAGTTTTTTTCTTGAGGCTTGGAGGTCATGTTCTAAAGGAATTGGGATATGTTTTTTTAAGCTGGAAGAAGTATTTGTTTGAGCCACCTTGCTCATACAAATGATATTGTGGTGTTTTTGAAAGCTAAATCTCATAACCTCCACCTTTTCAAGCACTTTTGTTCCAAATATGAAGAGAGTTCTGGTTAATTGGTTAGCTTTTCCAAGAGTTCTTTCATCACTTATAATAGCCCCCTTCATATCACCTCCTTTATATCTGACATTACTGGCTTCTCCCATACTCATCTCTCCTTATTTACCTTGGAGCTCCTCTCTATAAAAGTAAATAGAGATGCCAAATATATGATCCTATCCTTGCCAAAATCCAAAAAATGCTCTTGGGTTGGGAGCACTGCAAACTATCCATCAAGGGTAGACTCACTCTTATCAAAAGCATCCTCCTTTCCATTCCTATCCATATCCTTTAAGTTATGAACCCTCCCAAAGGTGTCCTTCTGAAAATTGAAAGAATGTGCAACAAGTATTTTTGGGGCTCCACATTGGCCAAAAAGAAAATTCATTGGAGGTCTTAGAGCAGAATATGTTTTCCCTTTAAGAAGGGTAGTCTCAATGTTAAAAATTTACTGGATGTTGTGACAGCCTTTGCTTATAAACTATGGTGGAGGTTTAGGTGTCAATCCTCTCCATGGGCTAATTTTATTCGCAAGAGATATTAGGTGGTTGCCACCTCCTTATTATCAAAGTGTCGCCTCATAATTCTTACATCTGGAAAAGACTTTGTGCTATCCATTTTGAAGTAGAGAAAAAAAATTTTCTAGACCATTGGAAAAGGTAATATTTCCTTTTGGGATAATGGTGAGTGAAGCAGAAAAAAATTGGAGGATGTGCTTCTATCAAACTTTTTCGATCTTATTTGCTGTATCCCCATCCTTCATAACTCTAAAGACACCATTTTTTGGAAACTTTCCTCGTCTGGCACTTTCTCCACCAAAAGTAGTTGGCTTTCTATTAAACATAATAATCCCCCCATCCCCTTTTTCTCTTCTATTTGGAATAACATTCTTACCCCCACTATTTTCGTGTTCGCTTGGAGACTACTTAACAATCTCATTCTATCTGACCAAAAACTTCAAGAGAAGGGCATGATTCTTGCTTCTAAGTGCCAACATTGCCATGAGTTTGAGAGCACAGAGTGCATCTTTATCAATTGCAATTTAGCCTATAAAGTGTGGAATTTTTTTGCTAATATCTTTCATTTTACGATACCTAATACCACTAGTACTTTTTTGCTCTTTCAATCTTGGAAGTTGAGAGTATTTGTAGGATCACAGGTTCATATTAGAAACATTCTTCCAACTATAATTTGCTGGTTTTTATGGTGTTCAAGGACTGATTTTAAGCATAGGGGGATTAGATGCACTGTCAAGAAAGTCATTTGGTGAATTCAACAACATATTTCCAATGTTCACAAAGCTCGTCTTTTCAATCCCATCCATTGGAAAGGGGACTTCACTACCGCAGCCATGTTCAATATATTCTTTCCTCAACAAGACCCTCCCCATGCAAGCTTGTGAAATGGATACCCCCAAACTCTGATTTCTTGAAACTCAACACAGATAGGGCTACACAAAATCATCCAGGAAGGGCGGGAGCAGGCAACATCCTTAGAAACAAAGATAATCAAGGTCCTTTTTGCATTCATACACCCACTTGGAGTAGCCACTAACATTGTTGCTGAACTATCTGTCGTTTTAAGGGGTTTAGAAATTTGCTCTCAGTTTCATCTTTCTAAGATCATTGTGGAAATGGATGCTCAAGTTGCAATTTCGCTCATTACAAATAAAAAAACTTTCCTTTGGAGCCTGGCACACTTGATTATGAAAATAAAAAGGTATTTACAATCCCTCAATGTCTCTTTTAGTCACATTTATAGGGAAGGAAATAATGCAGCCGATTATCTCACTAAAGAGGCTTGTAAGGTCGACCAAAGTGTGATTCTTCATAGCCACCAGCTTTCTGGAAAGGTACAAGCCATTGTTCACTTTGAAAGTCTTGGCATCCCAAACTTTAGATTCAAATGAACAAATATGCTGCCTTCTGTCTTAGTTTACCTTTTGTTAATGGCTTTGAGAGGGTTTATAAGCTGTTGTTGGTCCTTTCTGTGAATTATGGGACACGAAAACAGTCATTTTTATTTTTGAGTTTAAGGCTGCTCCTGAATTGCGGAAATTCTGCTGCTCAATGTGCGGCTGATGCTGACTATTATGCTGCTTCTGTTTGTTATTCTGATATGGGGATGTTGGACTCTGTTTTGCTGGTAATGTTAGGCTGATTGTTTTGATGCTGTTTGTTGCTCCCTCCTATTTTGGTTTCTGCTGGTTACGTTCAAGGGGACAACGGATTATTTTAGGACATTCTGGATTTGGTTCTTGGACTTTAGTTCTTAGCATTTTGACTTCGGTTTTGGTCAACTTTGGAAGTAGCCTCAGGTTTCTCCTGCTGTTGAAGGGATCACCTCGCCTAAGCCTTTTTGTAAAGGTTTTCTTTTGTTAAAATTCACTTGCACATGCAGTATAGAATTTCTATAGGCTAGTTTAGGCCTCTATTTAGTGATGTGCTTTTTATGCTTTTGTCATTAAGGGAGCATGTTCCCTTTTAAACCTCATTGATGTAAATCTCTTTTTCATTAATCTAAGTTCGACCTTATTCCCAAAAAAAAAAAAAAAAACCATAATGCTCATGTGGTCCCTTAATCTAAAAATTAATAGAGTAAACTAATTGTAATCACTGTATAATATATAGGACTAAAATGACTACTTTTAAAAAACTTGCATAAAATTAAACTTACAAATTGCCTTATATTTTGAGACTAAAAGTACAAATTTTCTTTTTTTGTTCATAATGTTTCTGTCAAGACATGGAACTTAACGATGGCGGATGCCGCATATGGCATTTCTTGTCAACTGTTGAACATAAAATTTTAATAAAAAGCTAAACTATAAAAGTGGGGGGGTTGTTTAACAAAAAAATTGACGTGGTAAAAGTTTAATACTAAATTCCCACTTTTTGTGACATGTGATTTGATTTAATTATATATTTTTCTTAGCATGTTTGTAAGTTAATATTGTGTTTGAAAATGTATCGAACTAATATTAAATGTGTATAACTTAGCCCAACAATTCTTTCCTTTTTAAAAAACTAAAAATAACCTTATATTTCTTTAAGCAATATTGAAAATTAGGGGCAGGGCATCCTAAGCTTTCTCAATTAAAAGTGTAGACCAAATCCATACTTCTAATAGTTAAAAATACTTTATATGCATTCATGTTGACTTATCGTGTCGTTTTATCTTATTTTATAAAATTTACTAACACATACATATCTTTTAATTAATAATACCATACACAAAATAGTAAAATAGTAAAATAGTAAACATGATAAATTTGAATCATTTTCTCATATGTGTGAGTTTGGTTGGATTTTCAGATTTTTTAATATTGAAATTGGCCTCTATCAAATGGCTTCCCAAAAATAAAAAATAAATAATAATAAAAAAAAACCCATATGAACACAAAAATTAAAAAGAATTATGCATGTGTTGCTACTAGCGCAAAACGGTAGACCAATTATAGAGACATCTCCCGCACATGCACTTTATTATTATAAAATACAATGAGATTGAATATACATTTTTCAAAAAATGAAAGAGAAGAAATTAGACGTGGACTTGGTCTTTGCTTATTCAAACAAAAAGATGGATGATTTGAGACGTTAATTATATCCACAAATCTTTAAAATAAAAAATTGCATGAAGTGATGTGGAATCTATAAAAATAAGAATATAATTGATTAATTTTTACAAATATAAAAAAATAAATATGATTAGATACACGCTTCTCAAAATTATTAAAAAAAAAAGAAAGGCACAATCTTGATCAACGCCTATCAAAATAATAAAATAAGTTATAATTAATATCTGAGAGGATTGATCATCATATTACACCTCCATAAATGTATCCGTATGAATTCTATTCATACATATTTATATTATTATTATTATTATTATTATTATTATTATTATTTTTTGTTTGAAAAATATAATAAAAGCATCTCCATCTTATCATAATGAATAAACACGTACTGTAGTTCTACAATATTTTATACTTTTTAATAATATTAGTTAAAATCGATCAAAAGTACTTTAAATTACAATCATGAAATGAGTAATTTAAAGAAAAATTAAGTTATACTTTTTTACATGAATGTATATCTATCGTGGTTGATGAGATATATATAGTTACAATTCATAAATATTATTGTTAAATAATTAATAAGAATTTTATAAATACTATTATTGATTGTTATTTCAATAATTTTTTGAATTATTTTATTTTTATTAATTTTAAGAGTGAAATTCATATTTAACTACAAAATATGATATATAATTCACTATTTCTAGTTTTAATTTTTGAAGAAAAAAAAATATAAAATAGTACATTTTTCTTTAACTAATTTTAAAATAAATATGAGACAATCTATATTTCAACATAAAAACTTGTGGACCAAATCAATGCATCTTTCAATAATTAAATGTGGTGAATACAAACTGCACCCTAATTTTTTCTTTCTTTATTTCTCATTTTAAAAGTCTTGACTTACTGCAATGCATATTTCGAAAATGTGATAACAAATATTAAAAAAAAAATTTACATTTACCGAATTGGGTGAATAGAGGCTATTTTTGTCTGACGGAATTGGGCATCTATATGATTTAATTTTAGTTGGTGGCCACGGTTTAAAGTATATAAAGTGTTTTATTGAGTATATTTAAAAATATTCTGCAAGTTTTAGTATCTTATATGGCAGATTTAAATTTATAAGACTATAAATTTTATTTTAAAATAAATCCTGAAGGGTCAGAATAATATAAAATCATGAAATTGTAAAATGTTAATAACAATATATTAAAAATCAAATTATAAAATATTAACTTTTAGGTCTGAATTTAAGAGTGGTCTAAATGCAAAGTAAATTGAGAGAATTAAGACCCTTATTTGTAAATGGATCCGACTTATTGGGACATTTTTAAAAGAATGCAATGATTAATAAATAAGAAACATTTAGTTCAATTAATCAAACATATATAATTAAAAATTGTGGTAATTAATTAATGATACGGATTGCAAGTAATTATATATGAATAACCTAATCAATATGTAAGAAACTGTATCTTAACTCACTTAAATAAGCTGCCAACATTAAGCAACTATTATTTTATTGGTTATTAATCATAGATTATCCCATGCATGAAACTAAATGTAGATTTTTTTTTAAAAGTATAATTCCAAAATTGAAACACCGCTGACATGTGAGTTTTCCCACTTTAATAAGCTCATTACAAGCTTAAGTTTTGGCTGCAATTCAATTCTCATAATTATTTATACCGTCCATGTAACTAAATTAATTTAAAGCTAACAGTTAACGTAAAAAGGAAAAGTCAAGAAATTATGTTAAAGTCAACTTCTTTCCACCCTTGTTGTCTAATTCTTGACAGTGCAACTCTTTTCACCAGGCGTCTCACTTTAAATTTTTTATTTCATCTCTTATTTACTCATATGAATATATAATATATGTACTAAATATTTTTATACAAAAATAATTAAAGAAGAATCAGATACATTTGATACACATACATTAAGTTAAAGATGAGATGAAACGAAAAATGAAATAGAGCGCAGGTTCTAAAAAAAGAGAGAAAAGATTTTAATATTGCAATTTAACACCACAACAATTTTATAACATCTGAAAACAGGAAAAGAAATAAAAAAAACAAAAAAAGAAATAATGTACGCGTAAACAGAGAAATCAATTGTAGAGTAAAATAGAGTTAATCTCCTTCAGTCTTCAATAAATAAAATTGCAGGAAAAAAAAGTTAATGTAAAGTAATGATTCCACAAATTTTCTTCTCTCCCATGTTTCAGTTTAACAATCTTGACTATGAAACAACAGTATAAAGAATGAAATCAGTAGTATCATTAAACCGGGCACCAGACGTATGGGATCCGAAACGGCCCATCGCGGGGGCCGCCTCCGTGGGGGCGGTGGCGCTGTCCTGGTGGTGCCGGCCGTCCTCGTGGGCAGTAGGAGGGTGGTAGTACATCCGGGCAGTTTGCGGGCAGTGAGAATGAAATCTGGAAGCAATCCTCAGGGCAGCATCCAAAAGCTCCGAATACTTCCCCATCCCTTCTGCCCTAATTCTTTTGAAATCTGCAACTCTTTCCTTGAAGGGGAAGTAAGAACTTGTTGAAGATATCCCAAGTGTTTGTGCCCATCGAATGGGAGAGAAGAGAGAAATTCGGGGCTGGAATTGCGGTTTATTGACTTGCTTGCTTGTGGTATTTGATGTGCCTTTTTTATTTCTCATGCAAAATTTTTAAATTTCAGCATCAGTATTTATTCTTTTAAATCGCGAACATTTTTTTCTTGTTATTTCCTTTCCAACCCTCACCCGCTGAGAAAAGCATACACAACCATATTGGAAATCCGCATTTATCATCAGGTGATAATCGAGGGGGGGCAAAAAAGGGAAATTAAGATATAATATTGTACCATATTGAGTTTTCAATAACTACAATAGCATGAGGCGGGCTGGGATTATCGGAATACAATGTAAATTAAATTCTATATGATATTGCATGAAAATAAACTTAGGATTTTTTTCGTAGTCAGCAGAGTTTGAAGTTCTTTTTCTTCGAAATGTGGTGCAAAGAATTTTCATTTTTTTGAATATACTAGAAATTTTGCAAATTCTTATCAATAAATTTTTATGTTTAATTTTTTTTTGAGACTTACTATTATAGTCTTTTCCCTAAAGTCGATTCAACTATTTCAACTGCAAGAATGGCGATTTAATGAACCATGTCATGGTTTGCCAAAATGATCACGATCACAAATGTCAATATTTCACTTCTAATATTGCAATGACGTTGTAGCTATGGAATATAATTAGTTAAGTAATTAAAAATTCTAAGAAAATTATTAGAAAAATATTTTTAGCTTAATTCTTGATGGTTTAGCTTTGATTAATATGATTAACTAATGTCAACAAGCAATAATTAGCACAAATAATCTGTTAAGCACTAATTATCAATAAGCAATTAAGTATATAAAGTAACAACAACAACAACTACTACTACTACTAAATAAATAAATAAATTAGTTAATTAATTATTACGCAAATAATAAATTAATGATTAGCCTGGTACCAATTTAACTTATTTATAGAATGTAAGATAAATATTTAATTGGTAAAAATTAAAAAAGAATCTATATATTATTAAATATTAAAAGCACATTTTCCTTTCTCTGCTCTCCCTCTCCCACCCTCCTCCCCCCTCTGTTTCCCCCTTCATCAATCATTTTCTTCACATTTCTTTCTCTTCTTTACTTTTCCAATCTCATGAGGTCTCTTACTCCTTTGGAGTAGAACACCATGAGTAAGGCGTGCTTAATGCCTACATGTGACTATTGATTAATGGTGGTTTTGAATAACTCCCAATACATAAAGTAATATTAACCATGAATCTTGATCAGAAAAATTGAAAAACTAGGACCACAACTAAGGCCAAATCGAAATATAAGGCTAAAATTTAGGATAGTATAAAACTAGGGCCACAACTCTAAAAAGTTGAAAGAGAAAAGGACATTGCTTGCCAAAAATCATAGTCAATGCTGATGATAACTTGTGTTGTGCCTAGCTGAAACACTTTTAGTGATTTTAATCCTACGTAATTGTTGGCTCTTTGTCATGTCATGCGCCATGTCAAATAAAAATTCCATATCATTTAAACCAGGCCATGTGTATTGAAGGAGAGAAAAGGGTCTGACTAAGAAAAAAGGAAAAATAAAATCCCCAAACTTGCAACTCTAAATCTCTAATTTTTCATTTTCAACATTGACACTCCCTTCTCTCCCATCTCCCATTCTCTTGAAAAATTTTAAGAAAATTAGGCGCATTGGAAAATATGTGTTAGTGAGTATAAAAAGTTGAGGAAAAATGGTCTTCAAGTATTTGCAAGGATGTCAACCTCGCACCTCTATTATATTGTAAGTATTTTTATCTTACATTTTTAATTTTTAATTGATCCATATTTTTATATGATCTCGTACCTAGAATAATTGTTTACTTATTTTTTATATCATGTTTCGTTAGTTGTGTTGTTATACATCGATTCCCTAGTTTTGTCCACTTAAAGTTGTCTTGCTTTATTTGACATGTCTACAAAAATTGTCCCTATTTGCATTTTTAAAGCATTTACATATATTTTATATATTTCAAAAGTGGTACCACTACTTTGATTTATGTTCATGTTTTTGAGTGCATGAAGGGTTGTTGCATTTGGTAAGTATGTTTGTGAATTTTTGCATTTGTCTTGTATATTTACCTTTTTTATCCAACAAATCTCAATTCAGAAAACCTTACTATTGCAATGTACTATGGTGGAGAATTTGTGAATTTGCTAAAGGATGATTACATTAAGCACAAGTTGTGAAGTTTGATTACGTAGAGAGTAAGCTTAAGTCTAAGTTAATCATGAATGAGTAAAGTTCTCGAATAAATGGTATAGGGGCTCAGTGAAGATACTAGGTTAGGTTGATGATTGGTTTTAAAATTGTTAAACAAAGATAATAAAATGCATAAGCATGTTTTGGAGTTTAGTTCATCAAAGGTTGATATGCCTTTGTACATTGATGCTGACTACAATCTTTCAATTGGGCCTCATATGCGGTAGTAGGATAAAGGAGCTAAAATTGAGAACTTGGAACAAACTTAAGTGGAAGCAAAAAAGATAACTTGCCACAATCTGAAGTTAAAGTGGATGTTAAGAATCCTATGCAAACTAAAGAAAATGAAATTGAAGATGTGCAGCCTCAAGTAGATACGGATGCTAAGAATGTTGAACATGTGGATGTTGAGAATACCAAAAATGAGGGCATGCCACTGAATGGCTAATGATGAGTTTTTATTGGATGAGATCCCCAAGCAACCTCAAGTAGATGAATTGGAAAAGTTGCAACATAATGAAGATGTTCAAAATTACTAGAATCTAGTATAAGACAAAGAACAATTGCGACAGGATAAAGGAAAACTTGCAAATTAGGGATGATTATGAATACACATTTATGTCTCATAAACAGTAAGTATTAATTCATGTTTTGAAAGTGTGTTCCCTATCTTAGTACACAAATTTTGTGTGAGGTGTATGTATAATAACATAAAGCAGGCTAGCTTTAGGGATTTGTCATTCAAGAATGCTCCGTGGATGCTAGAAAAAGCAACCATAGTTGGGGAGTTAAATAGGAGAATGCAAGAATTGAGAGATATTGATGCAAGTGCTTTAGATTAGCTCAATGACAAACCACCAAGCTAATGGAGCATATCTCATTTTTGCAAAGCACCAAAATATGGTATGCAACTCAATAACTTGTGTGAAAGCTTCAATGGTTGCATTTTAGAAGCTAGAGAGAAGCTAATTGTCACAATGATAGAGTGGATAAGGGAGAACTTAATGAAAAAAGATAAGGTAGAGGCAAAGTGGAAGGTTACATTTTTCCCAAAACAACCAAAGTGCTTGAAAAGAGTGCGAACAAGATTGTAGATTTCATCCCTATCAAATTAGGTGCCACACATTACCAAATTTCATGCTATGTTGGTAGCCAACATTAAATTGACTTGCATAACATGATGTGCACTAGCAGAAGATGATTGCTATCTGGTATTTCTTGTAAACATGCATTGTCTACCATACTTAATCAGAGAGAGAATTTAGAGCATTGTGTGCAATCCTGTTACTCTGTTGATACTTATAAGAGGATGTGTAGACTAGCTATAATGCCTATCATTGGTGATGAGTTGTGGGGTGAGACCATTTTCACTCCATCATTGCCTCCTAATTTTAGAAGAGATGTTGGTAGGGCTTCAAAAGCAAGAAACATAGAATTAGATGAACTTAAAGATAGAAAAGGAAAAAACATAAGGGGGAAGTAGGCAATAAAGTTGAGAAGATAATGTAGCATTATCTAGTGTAGGATATGGTGTGGTCAGGCATAATGCTAAAACTTGCAAGAGAATGAGGTCTAATGAGGAATGTTAACATGGTGCAGTCTGGGAACACTAAGCTAATGAGGCGAAGGAAAAAGTTGAATGTAAGTTTTACTTTATGAACTCATAATATTTCAAATTTATAATTTATTTGATTGAACTTTATCTTGCATTGTTCACTTATGTTTTTATAATTTTGGAGGTTACGAGGAAAGGAAAAACAAACCCTCAAAAAGGTACAAGTTAGCCCTCAACTGATGATATTGAATATGGTACTAGTTGAGTTGATGATGTTTTATAATTTTATTTAAGTTACTAGTTAAATTTATGATGTTTTTTTCATTATTTTTCTATATAATAATATTTTTTAATAATTAAATATATTTATTTGAATTTTTATATTAAAAACAAAATGTTACAATACAATGGTGTTAGTGAAACATAGAGTGGGCTGTAAATGATGGTTACTATATAAGTTGTGATCATGAGAATTAAGGGAGGAAGAAGATTGGTGAACCCCTATTATTAAACAATAAGAAAGATAAGGAGAAAAGACAAATCCTAAGATATGAATACAAGCCACTTGTTTTGCCTTTAGTGGTGAAATTTTATATATAAAGGCTTATGCCTAACCCTTACTGAGATGTTTGTCATTAGAGGAAATTGAGTATGTATAATTATGAGAGAATGTATGAAAGATGCTAGGGGAATCATCTTCAAGAGTTTTCTCTATTAGGCAAAGTCTTACTATTGCGAGTTGATATCAGGCTAGTAGTTTGCAAATATAAAAAATGTAAAAAACATGCCTTGGTAACTCATCAAGTAGCTGAGCTAATGCATGTAATGAATGCCCCTTTTCCTTTCACCAAATGTGGTATGGAGCTAGTGGGATCTTTCCTAGTACCAATCAATAGAAGAAATTTCGATTGTTAGCAGTGGTTTATTTTAGTAAGTGGGTTGAAGTTGAGGCTCTAGCTTGAATTATAAAAGGAGAGGTCATCAAATTCTTGTAGAAGAATATAGTATACTAGTTTGGCATCCCGAGGGAGCTTATTTTGGACAATGGTAGGAGTTTTAAGGTGCAAAAATACAAGCGTGGTGCAAAAAAATGAAAATAACACAATTATTTACTCGGTTGCATATCCACAAAACTAATGGGCAAATAGTGATTACTAATAGGATAGTCCTACAAGAGCTGAAGACAAAACTCAAAAAAACTGGGAAAGATGGGTAGAAAAATTGCTTAGCATATCAGACCACCTTGAGAAGTGCCACAGGAGAGACCCTTTTTATCTTAGTCTATGGGATGTTAGCTCTAATGCCAAGCAAAATAGGGGTAGAGATCAAGTGAGTGTTACCTTGCACTCCTAACCATAACAAAAATTAATACAAAGCTAATTAGATTTTATTAAGGAAAGGAGAGTTGCAGCCAACTTAAAGATGACCAGGTGAAAGTAGAAATACAAACTACTTTCAACACACTAATCAAACCTAGAAATTTTTAGTTTGGAGACTTGGTATTGACAAAGTTTGAAGTTTTTGGTGCAATAGGGAAGTTGGATCCAAATTGGAAGGGCCTCTATAAAATCATCAAGGTTTTGACAGAGTTGGAAAACATGGAAATTAAGAGGCCACCAAGGCTATATAGGATATACAAAGTTTAAGGCATTTTTGTACATAAAACTCTACCCTGTCATTGCTTAGTTCATTGTTTTGTAGAGTTAGTTGAATCTTATTTCTATTCGTTATGTACTTTGACCCTCTGCATTAATAAAAGTATATCAACGAAATCTATGTTTGTTTTCGAGCGTGTATAAATTATAATTAGCACAAATGAGCTATAACACTTCTTATGTATATAAACTAAAATTAGCTTGGATGAGCTATAAAACTTCAGGTGTATAAACTGAACTTGTAATTAGCATAGATGAGATATAACATTTCTCAAGTGTATAAACTTAAGCTATAACATTTTTTGAGTGTATAAACTAAAAGTAGCTCAAATGTGCTATAACATTTCTCAAGTATGTAAACTAAAATTAGCTCAAATAGATATAACATTTCTTAAGTATGTAAACTAAAATTAGCTTGGGTGAGCTACAAACTGAGCTTGTGGTCAGCTTGGAGGAGTAGTAACGCTTCTTGTGATAAATAGAACTTATAAATAGCCCAGTTGAGCAGCTAAAAAAATGTATAAACTAACAACTCAATTAAGCTAAAGTAAGTGTAAACTAAAATTACCTTAGACAAGATGTGAACATAAAGGTACATAAAGTTAAAACTGCTTGGAAACAAATATACTATAAAAGTGTATACATGTGATTGTCAAAAGAGAAAAGTAAAAGAAGCAAAAGGATAAAATTATGAACAACAACAAAATAGTGATTATAAAATTCTAAATGAAGCCTACTTTATTATAGAAAATTAGAGGACACAGGGGTCAAGGGGACCCAGCAATATCCTCCAAGGTTATGTTGGTTATCCTATGCCTAGAAGGTGGCTTTGCTTATTGCACTGGTTCGGAAGTACTTTTAGAATTAGAGAGGAGTGTTTGAAGACTTAACTCTTGATTGATAAATCTTGTTCACTTGATCTATTTCCAAAACTCCACTAAACTCTAGCTGGTCAATGTAATTATCCAAGCTATGATAGTAATATATAGTTGAGGGCTTTTTAGGCAAGGTCTCGCTTTTAGCCTCTTTTGTGAACTTAGTTTTCTAGAATTTTCAATTTGCCTCCAGGTAATTGTGGACCTCCTCCATTAAGGTAAACACTTCATCGAGGCAAAGGCATCAAAAGAGGTGCCCCAACTTTCTCAATGCCATTCTTTATGAGCTCTCACCATGTCCTCATGGTAAGTTTGAGTATACTCATATAGTTGTTTCTCCACCTTTAGTAAAGTAATAACAGTTTTGTCATATAGTTTATTGGTAGAGCTAAGTTGCATCCTCAACTTATCAAACTTGCACATTCTCTATTAGATAAATTAGCTTGACCACAAGCTTGTGGTGCTAGGCTTTCAATCTTGTATGCTCACCTTGCTAGCAAGCTAAATGGCCTCCTACAAATGAATTTAAGGGAATAAAGAGTACCTTGGACAAGTATGATACAAATTGTGCCCTTAAACTAATGAAGGCCAATGCCATCCACCAGTTGTTTGTTCGAGCTGGATGGTGTCCCACATAAAAAATACCCTTTAATGAATGGGGCAGATTTGTCAAAATTGGGTTGCTCGCCATCAGAAAGGTGTTTAGCAAATAGGCTAGGAGTAGATTAAAGGATCTCGGCTTCTCTTGAGCCATGATGGCTTCATCTTCCATACGAATAAGGACTATATGTTGAGGAGTTTGAGTAGCTTGCCCCTTAGGAGCAAGAGTAAGGGTGAGTGCTTAGTCCTATGGCCAGCTATTCTTTTTGTGAATGCTATTATTGGCATAAGCTACTATAATAAATGCCTTAGTAGAAAGATTCTCAATGCAACACAAAAACAAGTTAGAATGCACGCACAAACAAGACGTATAAACAAGAATAATGAAGGAAAATACAAAAGTTTTAGGCAACTACTCCTCTTTGGGGCTTAAAGCAAAGTGATAAAAGAACCTAAGTTATTCCAAATAGAACAATGTAAGCTAATATCTATTTAGTTGCTTTAGGATCTAGGTCTGAACAATAGCTCGGTGATGGTTACGAGAAGGGGTACTATTAGGTAGGCTATCTTGCCAAATAGTGTGGAAACCCCAAGGATACGGAGAGAAAATAAAAAATAGCTTTACTTGTAGTATTCTACTAACTTAAGATAATTTGAAAGAAATTTCACCTTTTCTCAAGAAGAAAAGTAAAACAGGTCTAGTCCAACCAACTTATGGTAGAAAAAATGTGAAATAAGCTAGTAATGAGCTCTATCAAGGCAAATTTGCACACCATAATAAAATGCACTTTATGCAACAAATAATTTGGTAACGAATAAAAAATTCATTGCCATTTATAATTAATTGCAATGAAATATTATAATTTGTCACCTAAATGCTCACGTTGAGTAACCAAGAAAAATGCTTGTTGCCTTTAAGTAATACTTATTATAAAAATGCTTGCTCTTTTGTAACTAAATACAAAGTTGTTACTAAACATAAAATGTTGTTATGAATAATATTTCATTCCATTTTTGAAGATTTATTTATAACAAAAATTCATACTTCTTTTAACGCTAGAAAAATCATTACAAATATAATATATTGTAACAAATATTTTAGTAGCTAAAGTTTAATTTAATTCTCTCCAATAATGTCTTGCCACCATAATTTACTATATTATTATGGTAACAAATATTTTTGTCACTAATTTTTATTCACAATTAAATTAAATTTCTAGCCATTCATTTATTCCACATAAATATAGTTCTTTCTAAGAATGAATTAGGCTTCACGCAAAAGATGAATTGAACTTAACAACTTATGTAAATTAAAGAAAGACCAAATGTTTTACTTGGGCTTTCCTTTATGTTTCAAATTAGGCTTCTTTTATCTATATTAAAGAGTCTTTTTTTTTTTTTTCCAGGCCTTCTTGATGCAAATTAAAGCCAACAAAAAAGTCTGTCAATTGAGCATTACAACTTTTTATCAATATAACTTAATCAATGTTTTAGTTAATTTTGAATTGGGCTTGAGTAAATTCTTTCTAACAAGTTGCTTTTACCTAATTTTCAATTAATTTGGGGATTGAGATTCCTTTAAATTGGGTTTCATATAAATTTAAAGTAGTAGTTAAGTGGGCTTCACCAGTTAATTTGTAAGAATTGGAGTTCTTGATTTTTTTTTAGTGAATTGGTGAAGCAAGCTTTATTTAAAAATTAGTCTCCAGTCTTCACATTGATTTATAAAATAGTTTAATTCTACTCCTCCAACTTATTTCTATGAGTTGGTCTCTATGAATGTTTTAGTGAATTGATGAAGTAGGCATTGTTAAAAAATTAGCTTCATATTAATGTACAGGAAAATGTGATTTGGCTTCATTAAGTTATCTTTAAGAATGGTGCTTAACCAATTTTTTAGTAAATTAATCAAGTGGGCTTTGTTTAAAAATTGACCTCTATATTAATTTATAAAATAATCTAATCCGATTTCACCAATATTTTCTTTTTTATAATTTTGATAGAAGCAGTGAAATTGTATCAAATCAATCAAAATATACAGTGTCATAGTACAAGAAGTATGTCAACAAGCGCAACTATCTAGGTTCTATTAAGTAGTGGAATGCAATGCTATATATTCAGACCAATACTAAGATGCAAACTGGTACGTTTCCAATGGGGGACTGTAGTTTCTTGCCAAAATGAGCTTGATTACGTTGATACCAAATGGCCTAACAATAGACAAGACACAAATCAAACAAAGAAGGATCAAGGCATCATAGAATAGAATGAATACACTTCTCAATATCCTCATCCAAAGGCTAAATAGTTGAATATGGAATAATAGAAATTGCCCAAAGCTATCTAGAAAAATGGCAATTGAAGGACATATATAAGGAGTTTTCTTCATCAACACCACAAAGAGGACACACTCCATTAGTAAGAACATCTCATCGACCAAGATTATCACATGTGGGCAAAGAATTAAGACACATGCAAAATGCTTCACCTTGGGTGTTAGTTTGCAAAACTAAATAAATGAATAACTGGGATAATGAATTGCACTAGAAGAATGTCGTAAATCAAGTAAATGCCACCTAGATGTGGATCTCGCAAAAAAAAAAGCACTTTTTACTATAAACTTACCACCTTGACGGTGATGCCGAAGCAAGGTGTGCGGCAATGCAAAGCATCCAAGGGAATGGCAAGGATAGCTTTGACATCATCATCATCAAAATTTTCACAGCAACTCCCCATTCCAACTTCCATGCATGAATCAATTAAAGTACTAACCTTACAATTCTTGCGTAAAGAACCACTTATGGAATACACCCAGAAAGATGAGTCTTGTGGGATCCAAGGATCAGAAAAAATTTGAATTGATTGGCCCATTACTAACCTCATAATGTATACCCTCATGTAAAAGATATTTAGCGTCCCATATACTTTTCCTTATAAAAGAGGAAGAAATACCTCTTGATGCATTAAGAAAGTGAAAATGAAGGTAATGCCTTGCTTTAAATAATTTGTTGATGAGAAGGTTAGGATGATGAATCATGCATCATCTCTATCTAGCCCAAAATAGCAGTATTGAAAGACAGGAAATTCCAAAATTCGAATCCCACATTTTTTTTTGCTATATCCAAGAATATCCCATCCAAGCTAATGAATTTTGTGATTATCATGGTCACTCCACCAAAACTTAGCCATCACCAATATTTTCTAAGAATTAGGCTTTACTAACTTTTTAGTGAAATGTGAATTTGGCTTATTTAGGGATGTATTTAAATTAATCAATGAGTAATATAATCGGACTTCACTAGGTTATTCTTAAGAGTTTGACTTCATCAATATTATATAATTTCATGAAGTGGGCTTTGTTTAAAAAAATTTCTTTATATTAATTATAAAATAATTTAATTGAGTTTCATAAACTTGTTTTTAATAATTGGATTTTACCAATTTTTAAATGAATTGATGAAGTAAGTATTTTAAAAATTGATTTGCCCAATAATTTATAGAAGAATCTAATTGGGTTGTATCAAGTTACTTTTAAGATTTGTACTTCTCCGATTTTTCGGCAAATTCATCAAGTAGGTTTTACTTAAAAACTGGGCTTCACATAAAATTATAGAATAATTTAATTGGTTTCACAAACATCTTTTCCCAAATTGGGCTTCACTATTTTTTTACGTAAATTGATCAAGTGGGTTTTATTTAAATATTGGACTTCACATTAATTAATAGAATAATCCAATTTGATTTCTCCAATATCGTTTTAAGAATTGGGCTTCATTAATTTCTTATTAAATTGATCAAAAGAGCTTCCTTAAAAAATTGGGCTTCACATTAATTTAATAAATAATGTACATGTAGATTGCAATGAGTTTTTGTCCCCACCATAACTTTGTATAATTCAAAATCAATACAAGAAAACTGGCTTTTAGTGACACTAATTTGTTGACATTTATATTATAATGACACAAAAAAGTATTGTTATGATAATTTTAAAAGATTGCCACTATAATTTAATATTTGGTGGTATTTGATTGTTAAATGACAAAGAAAATTGCAACATTTGATTGAAAATGCTAAGATAAATGTATTTTAAAGAATTTAACTGGTGTCACTATTTTTTTTAGAAAAATGCTACTAATATGTAGTAATAGTGTCATTTGAAGAAAAATGTGATAAAGTATTAGGGGCACTAACTTAGTGGCATTATAATGTGTTGATACACAAAAGTCATATAGTGATAGCTAGAAAAAAAAGTCACTATAATAAAATATTAGTGGTATTTGATTCCTAGATGACATATACAATAGTGGTATTTGATTAAAAATGCCAACAAAAGTGTAATTTGAAGGTATTTAACTAGTGCCACTATTTTTTGTTAAATAAAGTCACTCGTATTTGTTTATGGTATCACTTAGAAAAAAATGTCACAAAATATTTAGTGGCATTAACTTAGTGACATTTGGTAATGCAATGACACACAAGAATAGTATGGTAGTACTTGTAGAAAAATATCATTGTAAGAAGACAATACTTAGTGACATTTATTAATAAGGGACAGAAAAATAGTGATATTTGATTGAAAATGTCAATATAAATATATTTGTAAGGTATTTAAGTAGTGCTACTAATTTTTTCTTAAAAAAATGTCACTCATATTTATTTATTGTGTCACTTATAAAGATATCTCAAATTATTTAATGGCACTGATTTAACATCATTTTATAGTATAGTGATACATTAAAGTAATATAGTGATGGTACTAAAAAATGCCACTATAATCTAATATTTAGTAGTAATTGATTAATAAAAGTTATAAGAATGTAATTTTATTGAAATTACTAACATGACTATATGTTAAAAGCATTTAACTAGCAACACCACTTTTTCTGAATATATATAACTCATAATTTAGTTTTGGTGTGACATGAAATAAATACCATACAAAAATAGATAAAGTATATATAGTTATTAATAATTGCAAAATATATAATTTTAAATCTTATCATAATGCATTGCTTAAATTAAATACTTAATATAATTTTAAAGTATCGACTAAATTAACCATATTTTTCAAGAAGTATTAAAAATATTAAGTTTTGCCCATTTTTTCTCCTCATCTATACATTATTTTTTTGAATATTTTCTATGGCACCCCACCCAAGGTGATCCCTACGCTGAGATATCACCAGTTCAACTTAAATCATAATTTAAGAGATAACAACAAAAGTTGAATTTTCATCCAAAACTTAAAGATAGCTGCTTAACATAACACCTAAAAGATCATTTCATGAAGTACCATATGTACATCCCATAGGTCTTAGATTCAAACGTAAACATTATGTAACATTCTTAAGTCTTAACATCATGATTAGGTGAAGTCTATATGTACCAACATAATACCTAATCCATTACAAAATAAGTCTTTCCTCGAGCAAGCCTCAAGCCCTCAGTCTTCATCTAGTCCTATTTGAGAAGAGAATAAAGGATGAAAAAAGGGGGTAAGTCCTAAAAATTTAGTAAAGGGAGATATATGACAACTAGTTAAAGAAAAATTGTAAAAGGAGCTGTAATTCAAAATAGATTCAATAATGAGCAAGGCTTTATGATAAGAGGAGGTAACGTAACATAGCAAATGTGATACCAAACTTAACAAACTATTGGTAACTCTATATCTTTGTTGCTCCATAGATTACAAATAGTAACAAATGTATCAAATGATAACAAATAGTAACAAATGGTTCATGGAGTACAATAATCATAACAAATTTTGCTCATTACTCTGTTCCCAAGCACTCAGCTCAGTACCCAAACACATGGCTTGGTAAGTGGCATGGATGGTCCACATGCTAAATCCCACGACCTATAGATAGCTACTTCTAACATATCTACAAGTCAAGATTCTAGGTGGGTACAAGTCGGGAGACCAGAGACCATTGGCCCATGTTGCCTGGTCATCTTTCCGAACCTAGTCTTGGGCTCATCCTGCCACCTGGTGTCCCTACGGATGATAATCCTACTAAGAGCATCCGTAAAATGGTCTAACATAACGCCAATAGATAAGATGTATTTCATAACAACTGACCAGAACATATACATGAAGCCAAGCGTAACAATATGATCAACAAACACTGGCCGGCAAGGCCACATAAATAGTATACAGGACAAATTAGCAGGAATACAAAGCAAGATTTGGTTGACAATACCCAAAGTAACAACATATATTAGGGAAGTTGACAAGGCTATAGGGTATACGGGAAAGAAACATATATCATAATGGATGTTTTGTGCACCAGAATGAATACAATCAAATCCAACATATCACTACAACAAATTACATTTCACGTAACAAAATATTTTTTTACAAAGGTAAATTTTATTGCAAATGTTGTATTTATTGTAACAAAGTTGAATTTTTGTTACTAAAATACTTATCTTGAGTAACAAAATAAAAATCTTGTTCCTTTTAACTAATATTTGTCATGTTAGATTTTTTATGTTTTGTAACTAAATAAATATTCATTATGAAAAATATTATTTTGTCACATATAATATTTTTTGCCATTTAGGGAGATTTATTTTTAATAAAATTGGGTACTTATTGTAATAGAAAAATGTTCATTACAAATAAACTATATTGTAACAAAATATTTGGTTACTAAAGTTAATTTAATTTTCCCTCCAGAAATTTGTTCCCTCCAAAATTCAATTGTACACAATGGTGACAATTGTTTTCATTACTAAATATAAATGGCAATGAAATTAATTTTGCATCAATTGTTTGTACATTGGGCTTCAGTTCAAGAAATGGGCTTCACTATAATTCAAAGAAGTTGTTAATTGGGCTTGACTTAGTTTCATAATTGGACTTGACCAAAGTTTGAATTGGTGAATTATGCCTTGTTACAAGAATTGGGCTTGAACAATTTGAATTGAAAAAATGGCTTAATTGGGCTAATTTCATTATTGAATTCAATGTTGCAATTTTTTGTAAAGTGTTGAACTGAAATTCTTTTAAGGGTTGGAGTTTAACAAATTTGTTGTGGATTATTTTTATGTTGGGTTGTTATTTATAAAATATGTTTGACTAAATTTATAGTGAATTAATTGATGATTTGAGCTTTGTTTTAAGAGTTCGTCTTCAACAAATTTGAATTGACTAAATGATTTGTTGGCTTTCTTTAAGGAATT